>CAUYON010062841.1:0-87259 GCA_963573935.1 Arctocebus calabarensis | reverse complement strand
AGCGATTCTCTTGCCTCAGCCTCCCGAGTAGCTGGGACTACAGGCGCCCACCACAGCGCCCGGCTATTTTTTTGTTTTGCAGTTCAGCTGAGGCCGGGCTTGAACCCGCCACCTTCGGTATATGGGGCCGGCACCCTACTCGCTGAGCCACAGGAGCCGCCCTCAAAATTGTATTTCTTAAGAAGATAATAAAAACTTGGGTATTATTCAGTGAAAGCTTTCTAAAATAAAATCAACATTTTAGCTATAATTACGAGTACCTGACGTGTGCCAAACCCTGTACTGAAATTATGTGTATACATATAAAATTTAATCATTACAACATTCATCCATTCATTTGTTCAAGTACTTATTGAATGTCTATTTTGTGCCAGGCATTTTTTCACCCTAAATACATGACAATGAAAATTATCCTTTAAAATAGGTGTAGTATTTCCTTTTTATGATAAGCAAACTCTGCTTAGATAAACTAAGTAATCTACCCAATGTACTACAGCTATGAAAACATGCCAGCTAAAATTCAAACTCACATCCAAGTTACAGTTTCTTTTCTACCAAAAATACTAACAATTAAATCACTAACTTATAATGAACCAAAAGTTAATTAACTTTTGGCTATAGACGGCCCACAAGGGAGCAACAATCTTTCATATTGAGTAATATCATGGGCTAGACTGTTAAAACCTCAATGGAATTTATTTTCTATATTTCTAGAAACATTAAAAATAAAGCAACTTTCTAAACAATTTCCCAATAATGATAATAAGTACTACCATGGAAATTTTATATGATTTTTCAAGGCCTTGCATTTATTTCTATTAAATAAAGTAAAAGATCAAGGTAGAAGATTTATACATGCAGATTAAGTGAAACTTTTCAGATGGAATTGTGAATTATAAAATACCTTCTTCGTCTTCCCACTCAAGATCTAGGGATGTGCTGTCATCATTTCCACTAGTTGATTTAGTTTTGGTCATTAAATCACAACTACTTTCAGTATTTGGTGTCAAAACTGTGGCATCTGATGACAGTCCTAGAATATACACCAAATATAATTAATTGCTGTCATCTGTACTCCTTCATCAGAATAGACACTTTGTTTTGCAACAATTCTCTCTCTAAATATTATCATTCCTTTTAACTTTACAAGAAACATTTCTTGAAGTCATTACTTTGATAATTCTCTTAGAACAGTATAAAGTAATTTCTTTCTTTTTTACCATCTAAGCACCAAAAATTGCAAATTTAAATGAATTATAAACTTCTCAAATAAAATGAATTCTAGGTAATATTTTTGTTTGTCAGTTTGTTTTTTTCCCCAAAGACAAAGGAGGAAAAAAACAAAGAAAGATAAATGAAAAGCAGCCTGTATTTTCAAAAGGAACCATTGCTGGGCAGCAGAGAAGCTTTGACTTTTGAAACTTGAGAAAACATTTTAATCTTATAAATCAATTTGTAATAAGTAAAAAACTGAGTATACCTTTCTATTATTTCCTCTCACCTTTCTTTTTTTTGGAAAGGGTTGGGTAAAATCAGAATGAAAATGGAGAAAGGAGTGCGTGGCTCTATAAATCAATCTAGAGAAATAGTCTGAAATTTTTTTTGCTCCAAACTCCTTTTTTAAATAGAAGATGATGTTGTATAATTAATGGCTCATTAATTGATATATCTGGCAATACAAATAAAAGGGCTGAAAGTCCTACAGAAACAAAGCCAGAATCTCTAATTGTCTGTTTACTGTGGCATAAAACATTCATATGTACAGAAAACACTTTAAAAGACTTACTACTACTTCGAAAAACTTCATACGGTGACTTTACATTTCTCAAACAAGATTCAAAGTCATCTTCTGGTCCCGAACTATAATAAAAGTGAAATGTATTTTTTTATATATTCATAGTAGATAAAATATACCAAATGCTTAAGTTCTTGACGATCTTTTTGTTTGAAGGCCTATCGATAAGTACTGAACAGTTTTAATAACCTTATGAAAATACGTCTTAATTTGGGATATTCCTAAAGTCAAGTATCCAAAGCTTAGTCACAATTCCAACCATTCAATTTATAATAATGAAGTGTGATTAAGGTTCTCTGAATAAGTAGAGGTATTCATGGTAAAGTGACATTAAAATATCTCTTTCAAAAAATGTTCACATATAAATTTTATTCTAAGAAAAAAGTGGGACTAATGAAAACACAAACAAGTAAGTTATAAACAAGTCACCTGAAAGAATTCAGCTACTGAATCTTCCTATATCGAAGATGTGACCACTCTTAAAAATGCACTAAAGCCAATTTAAATAAACGATGATCACTTTTCAACTTAAAATCCTCTCAGTATTCTTCCAATGCAGTGTCTTTTAGAAGCAATAATTTTTAGGGAACACATAAATATGGATATGTAGCACCCTGAGGTGAACAGTGTTCTAAGTGGAAATAAAATTTTCTATCACAAAGGGAAGAAGAAATATGTTTTACTATTTACCTTTGATATTCTCCATTGTTGGAAGGATGATATCGTTGCACAATTCTCTGCCTCTCTTGCTTTGGAAACAGAATGTGTTACAAAATCACTCTGTTGTAAAAGTATGTTTTTTAAAAACCATTCATACAATATCAGAAAGTATTTTTTTCTAGTTTAAAAAAAAAAAACTTAAAGTTATTTTTTTGAAGTCTTTTTCCTTAAATTCATCATTATTCAATTCTACATCCTCTTATTTATGGTAGAATTTTTCTCAATTTAGTAGTGTATAATCCCTAAGATATCAGAATATTCAGAGTATTGTAAAAAAGTTAACTTTTTAAACAGAAATAAAAAACATTGCTGCCCTCAACATTCTTAGTGCATCTAAGAGCCTCCTAATAACTGAAAGGATGATGAGGAGAAAAGGAATAGTTAAAAGAATACATGAAGGGCTCGGCGCTGGTAGCCTATGGAGTAGGGCGCCAGCCACATACACGGAGGCTGGAGGGTTTGAGCCCGGTGGGGCCTGCTAAACAACAATGACAACTCCAATCAAAAAATAGCTGGGGCGTTGTGGTGGGCACCTGTACTTCCAGCTATTCAGGAGGCTGAGGCAAAAGAACTGCTTGAGTTTAAGAGTGTGAGGTTGATGTGAGCTCAAAGCACTCAACCAAGGACAACATAGTGAGACTCTATCTCAAGAAAAGAACAAAAACAAAACATTAAGTTCTATTCTGGGTGAAATAAATAGCAATAAAACAAAGGGTATATAAGATTTGGCTAAGTTGACTCAGAAATAATAAATATAATTAATTAGGATTTAGAAGACCTGCCAGACTTGTGGACCAGACTTTGTATGCCTGGGATGGCCTTTACCTTTTGTTTCTTTATCTGTAAATTACAGATGACTATATTACTGACCTTGCAAACTCAGGGTTATTAAAAAAATCAAATGACTAGTGAGCGTCTGTGTATGTCCGTGTGTCAGTGCATGGTATATAGAATGTAATGTGTTCCTGTTCAAATATGTAGTCAGGGAAGAAAAAACTCAGAGAACCTTGGAAATCACCCAAATGGATGCTGCTTATGGAATGCTTTGTCTTTGAGAGGCAGGCAGTACATAACTTATTACAGCAAAAAAAGAGTACTTATTGTCCAAAAATACTTAAATAATACTTTTATTTCTTAGAAAGTAAAAATTAATTTTTAAAACTTTCCATTATTTAGAACCAAAAAAAAGACACTCTACTCTATAATTAATCTGCTGAAACAGAGAGAGGACACAGTTTACATAGAAATCACATAGCAATATTACAGACATGAGTTTTCAATTTCTCTAAGTTTTAGTATGTGACATATTTGTCCTACTTCAGTTAACACTACAGTAGTGAATCTACACAGGCTAAATAAGGAAAAAGATACTATACTAAGTAGGATACTTGCTAAGAATTGCTGTGTTTGAACTCTGGCTCTGCCACTTATTAGCTATAGGATTTCCTGCAAGTTATAAAACATATCTGTCTCTCAATTTCCTCATGTATAAAACAGGGATTAAAAACCCCATCTCTTAAGATTGTTGTGAGAATTAAACAAGGTAAAACATGTAAACTGCTTAGACTAGCTCCTGACACTTAACCAAGATTCTGTAAGTGTTTGTTATTTATAGCTGTGAGATATTATGATAATGCCATATTATCATATAGGGTGATAAGATATAGTAAATCTTCTGCGTTCCCTAATAATATGCCAGAGATTTATCAAGACCTGAACTCTCAGTTTCCCAAGGACAGAAGAATAAAGATGAGAAGTAAACTATATCTTTATATGGCAAAAATCACACAGGTGATTAATTCTACGAAGCACATGAAATCCTAGCAGTTTAAAAGAATTGTTTAAAAAAAAAATCTCACACAATGCTATGAAATGCTTTGGAAACTATATTTACAGACTTGTTTTGTGGTATTTTCACTCTAAAAGTATTTACTTATTTATTGAAAAGAATACTGAATTCTGTAGCATTAAAATTTATCTTTAGGATAAACAGGAATTAGCTTCTGTTAATCTAAAGCTAAATTGTACTGTGTATCAAGAATGTAATTTGAAGCTATTTCTAGCAGTTAAAGATGGAGTAATTTGCCTTTAAAAGTCCTAAGAAAATATGCATAAATACATTTGGTTGTTAGACAAGAAGCCCTTGATTCCAGGGGTAAAAAAGTCTTGACTAAGATTTGTCAGAGAAAATAAGGAGAAAAGCAACCCTAATGTATGTTGGGGTCTTTTCCCCTCACCTCCAAGAGCTTTCGCTGTTTTGCTGCCCTGGCTGCTTCACGCTGTGCAGCGTATAAAGCTTCTTCTTCTAGTCTTAACTTCTCTTCTTGTAAGGCTAACTGTACATGAACAAAACGATAAGGATTAACAAAAATCAGAACCTGTCTAACTGCTCTAAAAGTAAAATGTTTCTATTTATAAAATAAAAAATAAATTATTAAAAAATAATTGATCTCTACCAAGCATTACAGAATTGAAATCTTTATGACCATTCATTTCAATGTCTCCTTTTACAAAATAACCCAAATGATATGAAACACATTATAGAATTCTTTACAAAGTCAGTTATGAAGCAGTAGCATCTAACTTGTATAAATAAGCAATTGTTTCTTAGGATATACAATGATCTCCATTCTCAGCCATCATTCCAACACCTATCGCCACAGGTTTTGGTCCTCCCAACTCCAAGATCTTTGAAAACTAAGACTAACTAATATCATCACCTACCAAAGTGAACTAAGCTTTCACAAAATTCGTGCCTTCCCATCAGCATGCATGTCTCCTTAATTTTATTACTATAAAAATATTCAAAAAGCTACCTTCAGATATAAATTTTTGCCACTCATAATAGCATACAAACTGCTTTAGTGATATCTATAGCACAGTTTTTTTCTCTTTAGACTAATACTAGCATCTATTAGTGTGGCTTGAGTTAATGTTTTTGAAATCACTAATTGGTCCTAAACAGACATTCCAAAGTACAGTAGAATATGATTAATTCCATTTAGTCTAGCGATAGCAAAACTGTAATTACAGGCCATTTCTATAAATGTATTAAATAATTATAAATATTAACTTCTACATGTACTAACTAATGTTTGAAATACTTAGTTCACTGAGAACAAACAAACCCAAGACAAACAAGAGCACTTTAAAGAAACACTTACTATGAAACGGAGTTAATATTTTTGCAAGTTGGTTTTAAACACAAAGGTGTATATTCTTCCCAGAGTTACTATTTGCGAATTAGGAAATTATTTTTAAAGGAATGTCCTATCTTTATTCTTTGGCAGCACATGATTTCTGATAAATTAAACCAAACTATAAGAAATTATAGTAGGCTGGAATAATTTTTTCGCTTTTAAATCACTTTCATCTGTATATCTACATACAGGCTTGATGATTGTAGGCAATATATTATTTAATGACAACTTTCTCCTATAAATGAAGACTTATGATAACATATATTTAAGCCACATAAAAGACTATTTACCTCATTTTGAATTTTCTTATCAAGATCTTTCTGTTTTTCAGCAATAGAATCATAATGCCTCTCTCTTAGGTCAATAATTTCTTCTTCAGTAAGAGGCCTAAGGTAAAGAAAGGACAAAGAGAAAAGAAAGAAGAGGAAGAAAAAGAGAGAAAACTTCCGATAGGTGTTAAATCCAAATACAATATCCATAAAGCCAGTGAAATTCTGAAATTTTGCTATAAAATATATTCAAGCAATTTGACACAAGAGCAAAAAGTATACATTCTACCACTTGCTATATTCTAGTATATAAACCAAGTAAGATGCTATATTATCAGAGTAGTTTTTACCACCTTTGAAGAAATGCGAACTTAATTTAACTACACTCCGGCTCTGCTTCACATCTAACCTATGGGTGTAAATAATGAATCGTATCTCAAAATGCTTATCATAAAACAAACACTTCAGCACAGTACACTTTGACTTTAGCCCTCACACCATTCTGAACTCTTAATCCTCCATTTATCCTGCTCCATCACTCTGGTCTCCCCAAGCTCTTGATCCTTAACTTTTCTCCCAGCTGACCTATCCCTCATCATTGCCTGGTCTTACTCTACTTATCCAACATGGATACTATGGCAGGTCTGAACTACTTCCTTGCCAACATATCCAACTTTGCAAACTCCTCTCATTATACCATGTTCACTCAGTTTACTCATTATGACTGTGGCCCATGTCCATGATTAGCCCTTTCTTTCTGCTGTGGGCTGCTAGAGAAAAACCAAAGTCTATCTGGCCCTCAGCCCCCAGCAATAGTCCATTTACTTACATGCTATCAACTCCCTCTCACATCCTATAATAACAACTACAAAATCCTCATATTCTTAAGTTCTTCATTCAAACTTTTTTCTCTTCAAAGACAACTCCACCCCACTTTAAGAAAGGAGTATCAACCATGAATTTCTTCAACTCTTGCCATTCCTCTATTAAATTAATTCCATCCTACCTATTCCCTCCATCCTCTAAAAGGTAATGTTTCTTAACTTGCTCATCTATTATCCTTACACTCTTGATTCATCATTCATCATTGAGACCACCTCTCTTGCCCCACTCCAGAAAATTCTGTGACAATGCTGTATCATTCGGCACCTCTCTTTTACCTTTTTTTCTGTTTGTTTGTTTTAAGACAGAGTCTTGCTCTGTTGCCTGGGCTACAGTGCAGCGGTGTCATCAAAGCTCACTGAAATCTTAAATTCCCAGGCTCAAGTGATCCTCCTGCCTCAAGGCTTCCAAGTAGCTGGGACTACAGGCATGTGCTACCATGCCCCACTAATTTTTTCTATTTTTAGTAGAAACAGGGTCTCTCTCTCTTGCTCAGGCTGGTCTTGGATTCCTGAGCTTAAGATTACCCCACTTTGATCCTCCCACTTCAGCCTCCCAGACTGCTAGAATTACAGGCATTAGCCCCACCTCTTTTATCTTTAACCTATTCCTTTTGTCCATTTTTAGCCTTTCCATGTGAAGGAAGGAGAGAAGAAAGAAGAAAGCAAGGAAGAAAAACTTCGACCTGTGTCTATGTCTATCTACTATTTCCTTTTTTCTTTACCTTTCAGGCAAAATTCTTAAAATTAATTCAATGTACAGTATCAATGGTTACCACATCTAGCACTTACTATGTACCAGGCACTCTTCTAAATGCCTTTTTTTTTTTTTGGCTGGGGCTGGGTTTGAACCTACCACCTCCAGCATATGGGACTGGTGCTCTACTCCTTTTGCGCCACCCGGCACTCTTCTAAATGTTTTACAGATATTAACTAATTTTACCCTTCCTAGCAGCCCTACGGGTAGTTTGTACACATGAGGGAAGTAGATAAAAACAGACTAAGAGTACGTCCAAGTCAGTCACAGTGTGTGGCAAAGCTAGAATGTGAACCCAGGCAGTCTAGCTCCTTGTTCTTTATCTCTTTTATTTTTTTATTTTTTATTTTTTTGAGATAGAGTCTCACTTTGTTGCCCTTGGTAGAGTGTGGTGGTGTCATAGTTTACAGCTACCTCAAACTCTTGGGCTCAAGTGATTCTCTTGTCTCAGACTCCTGACTAACTGGGATTAGAGGCGCCCACCACAATGCCCGGCTATTTTTGGAGACAGGGTCTCGCTCTTGCTCAGGCTGGTCTTGGATCTGTGAGCTCAGGCAATCCACCTGCCTTGGCCTTCCAGCCTGCTAGATTACAGGCGTGAGTAGTTCCTTGTTCTTAACTACAGAGTTTCTCTTGCTTTATATTCTTAACTCTCATTCACAGATCAATTCACTCCAGCCTATGTCTGCTACCATCACTTCAGTAATTCTAGCAAAGGCAATCAGTGGTTTCTATGTCAAATACAACAGGCAATTTTAAGTCCTTATCTTACTGCCTCAATTTCATGGGACAGGACACAGGGTTGACCATTCCCTCTAGACCATCTGTCCCACCTTCTCCCTTGGCTTCCCATGCTCTCATGGTTCTTTTCTTTTTTCTAATTATTCTTGGTCATCTTCAAATTCCTCTTCTAGTGTCTGCCTATTCAGTCCTCAGACCACTGCACCTCCATACTCTATAACCACCTCACTCTTCTCCCTGCACCTCTGCCTCAGGTAGGTAATCTTAGCTATCATGGTTAACTAGTCACATATAAGATATGTCTCCTGCTTCTGGTTCTCCTAGTTCTACCTTCTGCCTAGGGCTTATTTATTCATATACTTTTTTATTTTTATTTATTATTTTTGACTTTGTTATTATTTTTGACATAGAGTCTCACTTTGAGTCTCACTGGGTAGCTTACAGCAACCTCCAACTCTTGGGCTCAAGCAATCCTCTCGCCTTCAGTTTTTCTATTTTTAGTAGAGACAGGGTCTTGCTTTTTGCTCAGGCTGGTCTCGAACTTGTGAGCTCAAGCAATCCACCTGAACAACTGTGCCCGGCTGGTTTATTTTTTTAAATCTTGAAATATAACTACCGAAACACAGATTTTAAGTGCTTAGTTCATAAAGTTTTGACCATTATATGTCCTTATGTAACCTTCACCTAAACCCAGGTGCAGAGCATTCACCACCCCACACCATTTCCTTGTGCCCTTTTCCAATCAATCCTCGCACTTTGCTTATGTAATTATTTGTTTCTAGAACGTTTTTCTCTACCACTAATTACCAATTACCACTAAACAGTCCTTCAAGAATCAACCCCAGGTAATAACTGACTAGAGAAGTCATCCTGCACATGCCTCCCCACACACACTCTGGGCAAAGCACCTCCCCTGTAGGGTTTCCTAGCATGTTCCTAGCATGTAACTGCTACTTCATTGCTTTTCCTGCCTCACATTGAAATTAGTCATCTCTAGAATCTATCTCCTAGACCAGGATGTTTTCATCTAATGTAGAGACCAGGTCTGATTTTTAAATCCCAGTGTCTAGCACAGAGGTTGGCACATGACAGTTTCTTTTATTTTTATTTTTATTTTTTGAGACAGAGCCACAAGCTGTCACCCTGGATAGAGTGCTGTGACATCACAGCTCACAGCAATCTCAAATTCCTGGGCTCAAGCGAGTCTGCCTCTGCCTCGCAAGTAGCTAGGACTACAGGTGCCCGCCACAACGCCTGGCCATTTTTTGGTTGTAGCCATCATTGTTGTTTGGCGGGTCCGGGCTGGATTCGAACCCATTAGCTCAGGTGTACGTGGCTGGCGCCTTAGCCTGTTGAGCCACAGGAGCAGAGCCGGCAGTTTCTTAATAAATATTTGCTAAACCAAAAAAATGGTAAGGAACGTATATTCAAATTATGACAGTTTTTCACGATATTCTGTTGTAAATTAGCAACACTCTTTTGACTTAAAGATAGATACTTCTTTTTCAAGGAGTGTAAGTAATTTTAACAAAGTATTAAAAGCTGCTTAAAAAAATTATAGAGTCAAGTTTGTGGTTCCTATTGAAAGAAATAAAAAGATTTAACAGAACTAGTTTGAGAATGTCATAAAGAAGGAAAAGAAGAAAAAAGTTAAAAAATTTAAAAGACATTTATCAATAGTAAATGGTTTTAAGAAAATAAAAAAGCACGTGACAACTTAGGTTCTAGGAAAGCACCTAGGCACTGACACACATTCATTAACGTTGAAAACAATCTATTGAGATAAGTATTACTTGCCTTAATCTTTCAGAAAGACAAAAACTAAGGTTCAGAAATGTAAACTGTTCAATGTCTCAAAGCAAGTAAGTGGTAGAACCTGAAATCTTGGAGAATTCTTACAGTTTATATAGAAGTTATTATTTTTTTAAAGCCTTACCTATGACTGCTTCCTGGGCTCTCCCCCTGTAAAAAAATCAATTAAACAATTAAAAAAATGTCACTAGCTGAACTCTACTTAAGGCAAACTAATGAAATTTTTATTTAATTATAACATTTTCTACTTACCTATTTTTATTGTAGTAAATAAATTTCATTATGAAAAATATGTGAAACAAAAGCTTTAAAATTTCTGTTTTCGAAGGTTAAATATAGTTTAATACCTAGCTTAAGTATGTAATTATGAACATTTCTTAATTTTTTCTAACAAATATTTCTTATATATCAAATGAACTGGGGCCAGGATGGTACTAGACAACATATTCTTAATGTCATCATCATTTGTAGTTTTGATCCCTCATTACTTGGATTTCACATTTGCAAATTTGCCTATTGGTTAAACATATTTGTAACCACAAAATCAATAATCTCTGAGCTTTCTTAAACTTTTGAGGACATGCACAAAGCAGTGAAAAACTTGAGCTGACCAACAATCCACTTTCCCAGCTGAAGAAGGAGGTAATATTCTGCCTTTTTGTGTCAACTTTCCTGTTATTAATAAGTGTCCATTTTACAGTCTACTTAGTGCCACGTTGTTTGAATCTTTGTGCTTTTTTTGTTGGTGACTTTGCTATGTGAAATAACCCCTAGTATAGTACTGAAAGGCTGTCTAGTGTTCTTTAGGAGAAAGAACAGCCTTTTTGGAGAAAATACATATGGTATAATGAAGAAGTTTTGTTCAGGCATGAGTTAGTGCTGTTGCCTGTAAATTCAAAGTTAATGAATCAAATACACACACACACACACACACGCGCACACGGTATCTTAAACAGAAATACACATAAAACAAGGTTACATGCTGATTGGCTAATGAAATGTTGCAACCAGAGGCTTGCAGGAACCTAATCCTACATTTCCTCTAGGAGTAATGCTTCACTATTCACTAATTTAGCATTTATGGAGACTTTATAAACCATAATTACAATAAATAATTAAAATCAACTTTTTGTTTATTTCACAGGATTACAAAATGATCTATAGTTATTTCATCTAGAATGAACCATAGTTATTTTCAATAATGATTTAGGGTTACACATTTTAAACTATTTTATCTGTATCTGACAGTTAAAATATATGATCAGGTTAACAGCAGGAATAAAATTCCAAGTACTCTGAATTAGTTTAGAAAACAGTACTATAAAACAGGATGACACTCAACTAACCCCAACACAAAATATGACATGACAGGAAAAGAGTGATTAACAAAAACAAAACAAAACCAAAACCCTCAACCGACACACCAAATAAAAAGGGCTTTAAGAAAATATATGGAATCACAAGCTCTTAGGAAAAGCACCATGATGCTGGGATGAACTATATGGGAGGCAGAAAGAACTCTTACATTTACTGCCTGTCAGAAGCTTTAAAAATACATATTCAGTGTTTGCTTAAACTTTTTAAAAGAAAAGACACAGAGATTAAAATGACCTTTGAGAAAGAGAAGAAACAGGTTCCATGAAAATGAGTGATATTATACTGGAAAAATGAAAGGTAAAATAGTTTCCAAAATGTGTTCTACTTAATGATAAACATATATTATTATTTTTAAAAAGAATTTATACCTATATTAATTTGGGAGATGCTGAGTTGAAAAAGTTCAAATAATACCACTTATAAATAGTTATTTTCAGAACCTTTTACGTAATTTACACTTACAGACTAGTATTCTGTACACATTCTGAGAAATGTTGGACTAAAGAATAATTTAAATTTTTAAAGAAAAGGTTTAATGTATTTTCTTCTTTCCTTAGAAAGCAAAGATGAGATGACAAAAGGTCAGAACTTGCAGTGTTCTTCTGGTCTAAGTAAATTTAGAGATGTGGAAAGTAGGCTCCAAGGCAGTTAAGTAATTCGCAAACTCATGCAATTAGTGAAGTTGGAAATTAGCACACACACTATAGCTCTTCCAACTCTATCAGCACACAAGAAATACACCCCACATTGCTTCTCAGACTTGGGTAAGATCAAGTGTAGACATGTACATCACATGTGCTGATTCCAAAATGATTTTTTTTTCATATTTTAACATTTCTGTGTTTGGGATATATCTTAAAATTGGCTGAGTTTTAGATAAGATGAAACAGAAAATCAACATAAAAATAGCTGATAAAAAGAAAATGGCTAAAGTCACAAACTGAATGCAGAATAAACACATGTAAATTCCACCCTCAGAAATCTATGAAAATTATGAAACCCTAGCCTGGATTGTTGAGGTATTCTGCCTATGTAATGGCAAGAGGTTAGAAATATCACTTTTTGAAGTTCGATTTCTATATAATGCTTCAAACCCAGTGTGTGTGAGTATATAGTATTACATGTTATACAGTAAAAAGTTCTTAAATATTTGCTAATGAACTAAAACATAAACATAAAAAGCAGAAATTAAAATTCCAAAACAAAATTTTAAAATATCATAAAAAAAAATTGTTAGAACTAATGAGACAGTTAATGAGAATAAAAAATATAGGCTTTGCACTATTATGGAAATACTTACTTCGTCACTTTCTACTAGGTTCTCAAACTGAAAGAACAAAAAAGTATAAGTGTTAGGAGGGTATGTGTACATATCTCACAAGAAAGTATGTCACTTTTTTCACCTTAAAAATAATATTATTCTACAAGATAGTGAAGTGCTTTCTTATACATCATCTCATTTGATATTTTTAAAAGTCTACAAAAGGTCAAGGCAAGTTAATATATTATTCAAGAGTAAATTGGTGACTTTATATGAATGAAAATCAAAAAAGAAAATTACAGTAATTTTAAAATAAATCAAAACTAAAGCTTTCAGCTTGGTGCCTGTGGCTCAACGGGCTAAGGCGTCAGCCACGTACACCTGAGCTGGTGGGTTTGAATCCAGCCCGGGCCTGCCAAACAATAATGACGGCTGCAACCAAAAAATGGCCGGGCGTTGTGGCGGGCGCCTGTAGTCCCAGCTACTTGGGAGGTGGAGGCAGGAGACTCGCTTGAGCCCAGGAATTGGAGGTTGCTGTGAGCTGTGATGCCACCGCACTCTATCCAGGGTGACAGTTTGAGGCTCTGTCTCAAAAAAATAAATAAATAAATAAGTTTCTTCAAGGAAAGGACTATCTGTACAACATCTGGAATAGTGCCTGGTGCATGGTAGGTGTCTTAGTCCAGATTCCCTAGAAAAGAGAGCCAGAGGCAAAGGCTTATCCTTTATTTGTGAGAGTCATCCCAGGGATGCAGGGATAAAGAGAAAAGGGAAGTGAGAAGAGAATCAGAGAAAACAAAACAAGGCACTGGCCATAGCTTCATGAGAGGCTGATTGCTTGGTCTTATCTTCAGATAACAGTGTGAAGCTACTGTATCTGAGAACAGTCCACTGGAAGGAAAATATTTCATTCATCAAGTCCCATGTACTATAGGTCAAAGTTTGACTTCATGGCAATTCAATCCCCCTGCTGGCTGGGCAGGTCCCTCCAAATCTCATGTTGCAGTGATAATAGGGAAGCCGTGGGGTGGGATTGAGAGGCACACAGCATGGGTACTAGGCAGGGTGCTGTCAGGCTGGGCCACCAACAACGTGAAGCACCAGGAATAGCCATTGCAACAGGAGCATTGCAGCCTGTCTTAGCCAGCAGCAAGACAGTTGTGTTCATCTTGAGTGATGTATAAACTGGATCCAGCAGAGCAAGCCCTCAATAGCTATAGACTCCTGTTGCCCGAGTAATGAATTTTTTGCCCTACTATCTTATGTAAACATTCTGTAGTTATTGACACTGTTGTATACCTCTTTTCATTCTTAGTCTACTTTCCTATCTTTTCTTCGTTTGCTTTCCACCTAAATTGGGATGTTCTAGGCCTAAGCCTACTTCTTTTTCATGCTATGAAAAAGCTCTACATACAACTGCATTCACTTTGATGGTTAACTTCCTAACTCCCAGCTTCTTGCTGGTGACTCCTAAATGTCTTATTTCCAGACTAGACCTCTCCTGAGAACTGTAGAGTGGAGAATGCAACTGCCCTTTCGAACAGGGTGCTTCATAGGCATTTCACAGGCTAACAAAATCTCTTGGTCCTTCTTTTAATAATTTTTATTTATCTCCTTAATAACTAATAGGGGCTTGGTCTCTGCTTGTCGAACTAAAGCTTTAAAAAAATGTTCCAATATGGGCGGTGCCTGTGGCTCAAAGGAGTAGGGCACCAGCCCCATATACCAGAGGGGACAGGTTGAAACCCAGCCCTGGCCCAAAACTGCAAAAACAAAACAAAATGAACAAACCCCCTTCCCTAAATGTTCCAATACTATATGTGAATCTGAGTCCTGCAAAGAATGAAATAAACTCTCCAGAGCCAGCTCTCTGTAGGAACATAGGATCTGGATTTTAATACTGATCTAGATTGTTTTCACTTTGATTGTGCAAGAGCCTTGAATAGCACACATTTTACCTTTGTCCTTTAATAGAGTGGACATGTTTGAATTGACATTTAGTCTTTTCAGGAGTTGTTTGGTAGGAAATTCCTTGGGTTTTGACTCTCCTTGAACTGTCCTACTTTTCAAGACACTTATCTTTCTTTGTCCACAATTTACAGAGCCCTTTTGGACCGGGTTTTTAATCTGTTCTGCTCATCAAACAAACCAGGCTCTCTCTGCTGGCCCTGGCCTGTTTTACCACCTCTCTTCATACTCTGTTGCTGCATGAAACTTCAAGTCACAGTGCTCTACTTGCAGCTTCCTGAGCTTCATCTGCTTATTTCAGCCTCCTTGCCTTTGCTCTGCTAACCACATCATCACCCTCATTTCTCTTTAAATTTTTTTCATGTCAAGGCCTCAAGACTAACTCAGATTCCTGCTGATTTTTACTGACCTCCTCCTCCTCTCTGAATGTGGTCTGGGACTATTATTTTGATATTTAGCATGCATAGTCTTGTATTTTGAATTACTTTTTTTGTATTAAATAATAGCTGTGTACATTAATGCAATCTATTTTGAATTACTTTTGCATTTAGTTCCCTCTTCTCTAGTTGGATTATAAACTCTTAAGAGTAAGACAATGCTTTCCATTTTCTTGTGTATATGTCTTACATTTTCATGTGTATTCCAATGATTCTTCACCCAGATCTTTGCATAGAGATGGTGTTAGATAATTATTTGCTGGGTTTCCTGGTTGTTATTTTGGTCCTTGGGAACTGACTTGCAGCTTGTCACTAGCAGTGAATCAGGGGCATCAGACTAAGTGACATTTCCCAGAGGAACTGTTGGTCTTCTCATTCCTCATCTTAAGTTTGTAGTACAAGTTAATTCTAGATTTTGAACCTTTGGAATTGTGTTTCTTAAACATCTCAGGCAAAGCCTAGGAGCTAAAATTACTACTTTGGCATTTGATGTGGCAGCTTGTTCATTTGGGAGCCTTTTGTCTTTGACTTGCTATTGAGTTACTTGAAAGCACTAAGGCGGCCTGCCAGAGCAATCTTGAGGATTAAAGTTCATTGAGCTATCCCCCTCCACACTCTCATCAGCTTTATGGAGTTGTTTTCTGCACCTTCGTTTGGGAGCTGGAAAGTTAATAGATGACTGAGCATCCTTTGGAAACCTATAGGGCCATTTTTCTCTTCTCTTTCCCACTAGCTGGTTTCTCTTTGTCTCCAGAGCTGCTGCATGAATTGTTTTTAGGTAATGTGGAGTTAATGTAAAGGGAGGAGAGGTACTTTCTTTTACAGTTTTGGAACAATCTGGTGCACAGGGCAGACAGTTTTGAAGATGACTACATTTAAAGTTCAGTAAAGAGAATGTAGTCAAAGAGAAAGCCAAGAGAGGCCAGGCCAGAAGTCACTTTCTCCTGCCAAGATTACTGTCTTACCTCGGAACCCAAGGTTCTTTCTTACAGGTCCAGTTTAAAGGGTATAATAGTTTGGGTCACAGGCTCTAAAGTCCAGATTACTGCTAATGATCAGTGTTAGTATGTGCAGGGATTTTCCACTTGTGGAATTCTCCTACTTATTTTGACCTCTCTGCCATTCAGCTTGAGTTGCTCATTCATACTCACTGCACCTCTTAATTTAGAAGGCCTAGGAATCCATCCAGAAGACCTCCTCCACCGTGATCTTCCTTCAACTGAGTTTCTTGTTTTCATCATAACACAAACTCTACCAGCTCCATTTCTGGCTGCTTGAAATCCAAATTACTCTGCTGGCCTTTGGAGCCGCTCCTCCTCCCCTTGCACCCTTATCTTTGACTGTACCCCAGCATCACCCTTTGTTCAAGTAATCCTCCTCACTACTTCACAAAGAGGTCACATTCAACACAGGCATTTCTGGGCTTACATTTTCTTTTCCTCTGGAATATTCTTTCCTCTCCCTTCACTTATCGAAATTCTAACAAATCCTCAGGATAGTGTTCTATTGACAGTAGTTCAGACTTCTATTTCCTCACCTTCTCCCTCCTTCTCTTTCTCCTCTTCTACCTCCCCTCCACAAATGTGAGGACTTATTTTTTGCCAGGTATTGTTCTGGGTCCCAAAAGTACATTAATAAACTAAACTGACAAAATTTCTCCATTTCAAGGAGTTTAGTCTTCCTCAAGAAGTCTTACTTCAATAATGTTAGTCCCTATGATCTTCCTAAGCTCTCAAAATTTTTACTTGTTGTATTTCTTCTTAATTTCATGTACTTATGGGATATAATAGCACCAAAATTTCTGTACTACACAATTTTATATTTTGTATTATTATATAATATGTCAATAATTATATAAATTTTAAGAATATATTCTATATTTTGATCATGTTTTCACAATTAGATTGTAAGTTCTTTGAGAACAAAACGTTCATACTTTTGAAGATTTCACAATCTCTCTCACTTTCTCTATTAGAATTCCTTGGTTTGCAAGTGACCAGAAACCCAATACAAAGTTTTTTTTTTTAGTTTTCTTTTTTGGAAACAGAGTCTCACTATGTCACCCTGGGTAGAGTGCCATGGCATCATCATAGCTCATAGCAACCTTAAACTCTTAGGCTCAAACAATCCTCTTACTTTAGCCTCCTGAGTAGCTGGGATTACAGGTGTTCACCACGGTGCCTGGCGAGTTTTTCTATTTTTAGTAGAGAAGGGCTCTGACTCGTGCTCAGGCTGGCCTTGAACTCTTGAGCTCAGGTAATTTACCCGCCTCTGCCTCCCAGAGTGCTAGGATGACAGGCATGAGCCACCATGCCTGGCCTACTCAACACAAAGTGTTTTAAGCAAACAGCGAATCAGGCCATGACTTGATTGAGGCACTCATGCTTTCTTTTCCCCTTCTCTCAGTTCTGCTTCTCCTCGCCAACTCCATTCTCCATCAGGCTTTCCACTCACGGTGATAAGATGGTAACCACAATCTCAGATTGTCATTGTTTCCAGATCTTATAGCTCCCAGCCAAAGCCTGGAAGTAACATGTACCATCTTTGGTAAGGGTTTAGAGATGGAAGCAGTTTTATTAAAAGCATATGGATTAAGAGTGGGGCAGACATGGATGTAAGGAGTGAAAATTATTCCAGGAACTTGATAGCTATTTGTTGGTTTGTTGTTTGGAGTAGCTCACATCTATGAATAGTTCTGTGCCTTATTCAGTAAAGTAATGCAGAAAAAAGCTATAATTAATGCTCTTTGGGAAAGAGCATTTGCTATGTTCTAGTTTACTGAAAGTAGCTTGATGGGCTTTTCTTGAGAAACTGACTCTACTCATAGGTAAGTAATAATGTCAGAGACTGAAAGATGTGATATAACAAGTGGATTGAGGGTGGTGTGGGGCCTCCCTTCTCTCTGCTCTGTGTGCATACCTCATTTTCTTATATTTATATTATTATCTCACCTTGTTGTTATTTTTTTCTTGTTTTTTCCTCTCTCCCTGTTAGCATGAGAGAGGACTTTTGTCTTTGCATTTTCAGATAAGCTGGAAAGTTCTCAAATAAATGCTTGCAATAAAAGTAAGGAAGAACCTTGGCTTGGGGAACCCAGTACCTTGGACTTTGGTCGGTCCTGGATCTGCAACTAAATAGCTATGTGATCATGGTTAATCCCCTTGGCTTCTCTCAGATCTGGCTCTCACATCTGTCCAGCAAAGGTTTTTAAGGGTCATGCCTTTACTAAGTTTGTAAAAAGACAAATCAGCAGGGTAGGGAGCAAGATTTGGCAGGGCATTCTGGCATTTTGTTTCCTGGGGAACCGTTTTGAGAGGGGTTGATTTCTGTTATAAGAAGTCTTACTAAAAGATATGGAGGGCAGAGTCTGATGAAAGCCTCAATTGTATTCTTATATAACACTCCCTAGAAAGGTACTAGGAATTAATATTCGTGAGATGGCTGCGGTGACATCATGTGTTTGTGAAAAGGCTAAAAGCAGGTGAGGCAGATTTGGTGGAAAAAGACTGGCAGGCAGGCCAGGTTCCCAATGGGGATCACAGGCTGATCTCATGTTCTGCATGATGGCGACAGAACCTATGGGAGTCGCTGCTCCTGCCCCCGGGTGCTGGCACATCAAGAAGAAGGAAAGGACATGACTATGTGACTCTCCTGAAAGAGTACAGATTTTTTCCTCAGCCCATTTTCCCCTTAAAAATGTAGGATTCATGACTTAGAGAATATTCCTTAAGGAGAAGAATTTTGAATGGGGGAAAAGAGGGGCTAGTATCTCTAGATTGAAAGCAGTAGACTGAACTAAATCTGCCTTGCTGTCTGTACTTTGCTGATTGGTGAATTCCCCGGGCGTTCTCTGAAGTGACTACAGTTTTCAGAGAACTGCGTCACCTGGATTGGCAAGTGTTATAATTTAGGGTCTACATGATTATCAGTGTGGCAGGACTCTTGTTTTTGTTAAATGATTAGTAGTCTACAAAGGCTGTTTTTCCCTCCAGTTACATCCTTATTATAACCCTTCAGCATCTTTCTAAATGCTTTCTAAATGAACGAGCAGGCAGCCATTTCCCAGGAGAAGTTTTCTTGGGTGTGTCTGCTGATCCTGGATTTGACCTCACGCATTAAAAACATTCCTTGCCAGTTTTTGATCTGACACCCTTCGGAAATGATGGGATGGTAATCTGCCAGTAGAGTTTAATGTCATGACCAACCCTGCTGTCAAGAGGGGCAACTTCCAAGATTTGCTTTAGGAATATTCAGTGCAGAACTGCTTTAACCCATATAAATAGAGAAATGAAAACTAGGAATTCATGCCTTCTTTTGATATTTGTTTCTTGGGTTATTTTTCTCTCACCTGGCAAATCATGCTCAATAAAATATGCTATTTGGTGGGGTGACAATTTTGTAATCTATTTTTTGTGAGATGTAATTCATATGCCATAAGATTCACTCTTTTAAAAGGTATAATTCATAGCTAGATGTCATGGCAGGCACCTGTAGTCCCAACTACTCAGGAGGCTGAAGCAGGGGGATGAATGGAGTCTAGGATTTTGAGGCTGCTGTGAGCTAGGCTGATACCATGACACTGTAGCCCAATGCAACAGAGTGAGATTCTATTTCAAAAATATTAAAAAAAAAAAAAAAAAATATATATATATATATATATATATATACAGCTCAAGTTTTTAAAATATATTCACAAGTTTGCACATCATCACCATTATCCTAGATTCAAAGCACTGAGGTTAAATTTTGTCTTGACTCTTTTGAATATAATATCAATCATAAGTCAACTCTGATTTTCAGGAAATGTTTAAAAACCTACCAGGCATGTTGGCTCATTCCTGTAATCCCAACACTTTGGAAGGCTAAGGCAGGAAACTCACTTGGGAAGCCATGAGTTCGAGACCAATCTGGTCAACGTTGCAAGCCCTGTCTCTACAAAAAATTAAAAAATTAGCTGGATGTGGTGGTGCCTGTCTACAGTCCTAGCTACTCAGGAGGCTGAGGAGGGAGAATCCCTTGAGCCCAGAGTTTAAGGTCACAGTGAGCCATAATTGCACCACTGCATTCTCTAGCCTGGGCAAGGGACATTATTTAATGTCTCTGACATTATTACTTACCTATGAGTAGTCAGTTTCCCAAGAAAAGCTCATCAATCCAAAAAAATACACATTAAAAAAATAAAATTTTGGTCCCTCTTGTAAGGGAAGCTTCAGGTTTTATTCAGGTACCATTTTATAAAAACATAATAGAAAAAAGAGTCAGAGGACACAGAACTTTTCTTAGTTTTGTTACTTGATTTCTTTTCTTTCTGCTATGAATGATTTTTGAATAGGTCTTCAGGTTGGGCCTTATTACCATGGTTTTGTTATAACAAGGAATATTCAAAGCAGAAACAATAAGACTTTCTTTGCTCTCTTGTTCTTCCCTTCTTTGTCAAACCATGCTGCTTTATTGCAGAGATTAGGCCTGTCTCCTATCCCTTTGACACTATTACTTAGCGCAGGGACTGCCATACAGCAGAGGCTCAGTAAGATTTGCTGAGTAAATGGGCTCTATTGGGAGCCTTTGTGGATAGCCAGGCAATTCTTTCATACCCCTGAGATACAGCTGCTTCTAGAATGTGAGAGCTTGACTCCTTCCCATGTAGTTCTAGGGAAAGAATCTACAAGGACCCCATTATCTCCATCACGGTCATCCAACTGCAAACTGGATTTCTAATGCCTTTTTGAGGCTTCTGCGCATTGTGAAGCATGGTGTGGGTGATGGGAGGTTTTCAGTATGCACACATATGCACATGCATGCTCACCTCAACTCACAAAGGAACTGTGAGGCATTTCTATATGTTTTTATAAATTGCCTCTTTCTTCTTGGCCTTTGGCTTCTTGGTAGGTCAGGGTGCAAAGGGGCCTCCAGCTCGGGCACATGGCCCAGGCATGCTGGCATTTAGTAGCCTATTGTTTCCTGCCCCTTATGTGCATGGACAGAGGACTGGGGCTGGCATAGCTGCCTTCTTGGGGACCACTGTTTATATCTGTTGCAGCAGCAGCAAAGCCTGAGGAAGCACATTCTGCCCTGGACAGAGCAGCTGTTCTGTCTTAGAGCAGTGGCCCCAAGGGTGGGAGTGGTTGGAGTCTCCCTTAAATGTGTGGTTGCTCTGAGGATGGTAGGAAGGGAGGCGTCTTCTTCGAGGTGGGCAGTGGGGGAGGGGAGATGCTTAGTGGTGTCATATCACAAATCAACCACAGTGGCAGGTGGTATCTATTAGCAGAGCTGCTTCTTTTCCTGGATCAGAGGTGGAGATATCACTTTCTCTCTTTCTCTGTCCTCTGGGCTTACTGGCAGACCTCAGGATGTGCTCACAGGATAAGAAAAGCACTTCCTCCACAGCTGCTCTCTAGAGTAGATCTAGGAAGCAGGGAAGGGATCCACTCTAGTTGTGGACAAGCTGAAACATGGCTAGCTAATTATTCAATGGACTAGTCCAAACTTGTACCTGGGGCCCTGAATCACTCACCCATCTGCTGGAAGATTGGAAAAGCCTGTTCCAGCAGGGAGCCATAGTCACTGTGATTTTCCCAGAAATACCATCAGAGACTCCAACATGGTGTTCTATTGTTCTTGTTTGTGTTTCCCCACCCCACTGTCAACCTCCTTGACAAGTCAGACAAACCTTAGTTTAGCTCCAACCCTACTTATACCTAATTGTTGACCCTTTCATGAATTACAGTAGAATGTCCCTAGTTGACCACCTCCCTACATTGACCACCTCCTTAAGTTTACCTAATTTTCATAGGCTAGACATGTACCATGTGAATGTATCAGTATAGTAGGTCTAATTCCTTACTTTGGCCACCACCTATGTTGACCAGATTCAGTCCCTTGGTGATCAACTTACAAAGGTCATAGTGTACTTAATGAGTCTTCCTGGTTTCTTATCTGTGCAGTCAGGATAATTGAGGCTACCTTATAGACTAGTTATGAGAATTAAATGAGATGATGTAAATGAAGGCTCAGAAAACACATGCTCCCTTCCCTTCAAGGGTAACAGAGCAGGTACCCGAGGGAGGGATGCAATTTTTGCTGCACTGCCCACTCATTGAGGCACCTGAGAAAGTCAGGGTGGAAATCTATCCTGACTGGATGTGCCTGGGCTTCTCGGATTAAATCACCTCTATGAAGTGCTTGTTCCCTTCTGCTCCCCCAGTTATTAAGATTACTGAGGCAAATCCGTAAGGCAACTTACAGGCAACTTAGAGGGGCCTGACAGCCCTACTGCCCATCCACATCCCCTGTACATCTGTCACTGATTAGATACCTAGAGAGCATTTTTACCCTATGAGGCCCTGATTCTTTTTTAGTGGACAAGTTGTAAGTTGGACAAGTTGTAATCAATGAGCATTTTGAGTGCTCTCTCCACCCACAGTCTGCCCACTCAATGGCTACTCCTGCCAGCTTTTCTATAATTCATAGAAAGGGGATAGATGCCTCCAGGAATAGTCTCAAAAAGGGCTGTTACCTTTAAGAGACCCAGAAATCCCTGGCAAGGACCAGATGCTTGACATGACCTCTGCAGATCTTCAGCCCCAACACCTTTGTAATCAGACTCCATAAAACCCAGAACAAGAGAGCTTTGATGAGTGATGAGGTAGGAGGCTTTTCTGCACAGCTTCCTGTCTGCTTAAAACAATCCTTCTGTGCTCAGTTTCAGTTCAGGTGAGGTTACAGCAGGGCTGGTTGGCACTGGTGATTGGCAAGGGAGAGGCGTGAAGGCAAAGAGAGTGAGAACTGCAAGTACCAATCACCTAAGATCATCAGGACCAGACACTTATGCTACACACTATTATCTATAAAAACAGAAACAAAAATGTACATAGCCATAGATTATAGACACCCAACTACCCCAAGGCAAAGCTAAATGCACCATTTACCCATCCTCATTGCTTCTTGAGAGGAGTGATTATAAGTCTTTCAGCATCATGGACCCGATCTTGGATTTGCCTCCGATTTATTTACAGTTCAGATGACAACTCTAGACACCCCCAGCTTCTGTAACCAAGCATTACATAGCATGGACAGAAGAAAACATTAACAACTTTATTATTCAGGTATGAATTTGGAACATGCATAAGGAAAGACACAATGTAGGTACTCTTTCTCTCTGAGATTGTAGTCATCCTAATGCACTTGAGTTGAGCCGACTTGCAGGGGAAAGAGATGAGAGAAATGGCTCCATTCTGACTCAGATGCGGATTGGAACATAGCTTCAGCAGGAAACATGCTGCAGGCCTCTCTGAGCTGCAGGTCTCTCTAGCTTTGGCAGACTGCCTCCTGTGAGTACCAGGTCTCTTGTCAGTAATAAGTGCAATGTTGCTTTCGAGGCAAGTCTGCTTGTACCTAAAGCTACCATTGCTGCAGTTCCAAGGAGACAGTGTTTGCTAGCCTTGTGCAAAGACTCTGGCCAGCTAGAAATCTTCAAGTTAAAACATAATCAGAAATAATTCTAGTAGTGACATTATAAAAGCTCTTTGGCATCCATGAGAGATAAGACTGATATTTGTAAGTGAAAAAAAATCTCATTTTCTAAGTCAACTTCTTGAAGATTGATTTACATTTTGTGCTATTGCAAACTGTGAAATCTGATTGACAGTGAATGACTTGCTTACCTGGAAGTCCTGGTTCTTGTCTTATTCTTGACTGCTGCCGTTTGACCTTAGACAGATCCCTCCTGGCCCACTCCATACTTCATGAAGATACTATAAAAAATTTTGAAACGATGGGAAAAAATATGAAAAGTAGGAGTCAGTCAGTCTGAGTTTGAATCCCAGATCTGCCACTTAACAGTGTGACTTCTTCATGACTCAGTTTTCTCATCTTTAAAATGGGGATAAAGTAGTACCTACCTCAATAGGGTGGTTGGGAGATAATTTATTTGGGCCATCTGTTAGAGGAGAACTGAAATTCAGGTACTGTGCAGAAATACAGTACATTGTTCAATAAATTGAACTCTGAATATTTTTATGTGGTATGTCTAATAAGCAGCATCTCCAAATGATTCTGCAGATTCCTAGTTCACAGTATTCTTCAATTGCAGTAAGAGTTGGTGGAGTTTTGGAGGTGGGTCATGTCATATGGCCAGTTTAAGCTTTAGGCTTTTTTATTAAAGGCTTTGAATTCCCCAGACCACAGGAAGCAAATAAATGGAAACTGGGTGAATGTTGATGTTTATGGTGTTAGGGCTGTCTGACTGTTTTCCCTTGTTTTTGTTGCAGAGATTCGTGCTCAGCTCACAGAGCAGATGAAATGCCTGGACCAGCAGTGTGAGCTCCGTGTGCAGCTATTACAGGACCTTCAGGACTTCTTCAGAAAGAAGGCTGAGATTGAGATGGACTACTCCCGCAACCTGGAGAAGCTGGCTGAGCGCTTCTTGGCCAAGACACGCAGTACCAAGGACCAGCAATTCAAGTAGGGGCTCTGTGGCTGTTACTCTTAGAGATACTAGGAGTGGGGTCTGGGATGGGATGTGCCACTTAGATCCACTTAGATTCATGAGCTGCTGATGTCAAATTGGTTGAAAGCCCTCAAGGGCTTCTCCTTTTCCAGATGAATCTCATGTGCCCCTTAATATCCTGGGGAGATCAGAATAGATGATGAACTACTAATAATGGCTGCAGACATTTTTATAGCTTTTTTTTTTTTTTATTGCCAGCTATGGTTCTAAGGGCTTTTCATATGTGGTAGCTCACTTAATGGGCACAACAACTCTGTGAGTTGGTTACTTTTATCTTCAATTTATACGTGAGGAATTAGAGCCATAAAGAGGTTAATAAACTCTTGGGAGGCTGAGGCAAGAGGATTGCTTGTGCCCAAGAGTTAGAGGTTGCTGTGAGCTATGTCATGGCACTCTACCCAGGGCGACAAAGTGAGACTCTGTCTCAAAAAACAAAAAAGTTAAGAAAGTTAACCTAAGGTGTCTCTCTCTCTCTCTCTCTCTCACACACACACACACACACACACACACACACACACACACACACACCCTTAGTAAATAGAGCTAGAATTCAAATCCACGCAGTCTGGCTCTAGGGTCTATACTTTTAACCATTTCACCAAACTGTCTTTAGCCAGAACAAATGAATGGTATTGGAGCTATACATCTAAATCCCTGCCTAGGTAGTTGCTAAGGTCAATTTCTTTTGCATTTACAATATTTATACAACTGCCCTTCATACTGTTCCCATTGCTATTGCCCTAGTTTAGATCATCATCTTTTTCCTAAATGATGTTATCTATAGCAGAGATTTTCAACCTTGGCTACACATTAGAATTCCATGGAGAACTTTTTTAAAAATACAGAAATCTGGGCCCCACTCCAGACCAATTAAATGATAATCTCTGGGAGTAAAGTCTGGGTAATAGGATGGTGTAAAAGTGTCCCAGGTGATTCTAATAAACGGCCAACCTTGAGGACCACAGTCTGCAGTTTCTCCCCACTCCAATCTGCCTGCTCCACTATGATCAGATTTAGTCTTCCTGGAACATACTGGGGATCAGGCAGTCTCTCTCTGCAAAACTTTCTATGGGTACGCACCATTAATGTTCTTTTCTTTCTTTGAGTCAGAGTCTCACTATGTCACCCTTGGTAGAGTGCTGTAGTGTCACAGCTCACAGCAACCTCAAACTCTTGGGCTTAAGCAATTCTCTTGCCTCAGCCTCCCAGTAGCTGGGATTACAGGCGCCTGCCACAGCACCTAGCTATTTTCTGGTTATTGTTGTTTAGCAGGCCCTGTCCAGGTTTGAACCCACCAGTCCCAGTGCATGTGGCCGGCGCCCTAATGTTCTTAATACTTAAGTTGTAAGTCTCCCTGTGTCAGCATCATCTGGAATGTTAGAAATGCAGAATCTCAGGCTCCATCGGAGACCTACTGTAACAAGATGCTCAGGTGATTTGTGTGCACACTGACATTTGAGAAGTGCTGCTCTCTTCACAAAGATGCATTTTTCATGGCGTGGTCTTCAAGCCCCCTATATCTGGCCTCAACAATCTTTCCAACTTTATTCCCCATTTTTGTTCCACTGTATCTAAGCAAACAGAACACTCATTCCAGTGGGCCCTAGACAAACCCATCTTTTTTTTTTTTTTTTGAGACAGAGCCTCAAGCTATCACCCTGGATAGAGTGCTGTGGCATCACAGCTCACAGCAACCTCCAATTCCTGGGCTCAAGTAAGTTTCTTGCCTCTGCCTCCCAAGTAACTGGGACTACAGGTGCCCGCCACAATGCCTGGCCATTTTTTGGTTGCAGCTGTCGTTGTTTGGCGAGCCTGGGCTGGATTCGAACCCGCCTGCTCAGGTTTACGTGGCTGGCACCTTAGCCCGTTGAGCTACAGGTGCCGAGCCAAACCCATCTTAAGACTCAGTTCAGATGCTCTCTATCCCAAGACAATTTCCTGATTCTCCAGAAGAAAAAATGTTCATCTTCTGAATTCTTTTTTTTTTTTTTTGAGACAGAGCCTCAAGCTGTCACCCGAGATAGAGTGCTGTGGCGTCACACCTTACAGCAACCTCCAATTCTTAGGCTCAAGCGAGTCTTCTGCCTCCGCCTCCCAAGTAGCTGGGACTACAGGCGCCCGCCACAACGCCCGGCCATTTTTTGGTTGCAGCCATCATTGTTGCTTGGTGGACCCAGGCTGGATTCGAACACGCCAGTTCAGGTGTACATGGCTGGTGCCTTAGCCTGTTGAGCCACAGGTGCCAAGCCATCATTACACTTGTTCTTCTCTTTGGGCACTTGGCACTGTCTGTTAGCTTCCCATAAAGGACTTATAAGTCTGTCTGATTCATCATCCACTGTTTCACAGTGCCTAGCATAATATGTAGTATATAGTAGATGCTCACTAAATATTGTGGCATGAGTGAGTAAATGAATAAAATTGTCTTATTTCCCCTATTTTCTATCTTCACTTTTTGACTTGCTAATACAAGATACAAATCATTCTTTATAAGCCTTCTCTGAACATTGACTATGGACGGTAAGATTGAGGAGACTATGATACTCTCAAAATAAGCTAGAATGAGAATATCCTCCACGTGTTTTCTCCTGAGTCTCTTATCTTTCCCAAGTCCTATTCTCTTTATGATAAGAGAATCATCTGATAATAAAATGTTATTTTAGTTTGTGATACTTAGAAGAGAAATCATTTATCTTAAGAAAATGATTTGGCTTGGCACCTATGGCTCAACAGGTTAAGGCACCAGCCACATACACCAGAGCTGATGGGTTTGAATCCAGCCCGGGCCTGCCAAACAACGATGGCTGTAACCAAAAATGGCCTGGCATTGTGGCGGGTGCCTATAGTCCCAGCTACTTGGGAGGCGGGGGCAAGAGACTCGCTTGAGCCCAGGAATTGGAGGTTGCTGTGAGCTGTGACATCACAGCGCTCTATCCAAGGTGACAGCTTGAGGCTCTGTCTCAAAAAAAAAAAAAAGAGTTTGAGACCAGGGCGGCACCTGTGGTTCAAAGGAGAAGGGCACTGGCCCCATGTGCCGGAGGTGGCAGTTTAAACCCAGCCCTGGCCAAACAAACTGCAAAAAAAAAAAAAAAAAGAAAAAATGATTTAAAGTTACATTTATGCTGTTGGTAACCTTCTAAGTTTAAAATAGCATGTGATTTTAGTACTGTGTTATATTCTCAGCTTAAGGATATATTTATTACAAATTAGGTTCATATGTGTTAATCTCTAAATCATTTATATTGCTCTGATTAAGATCACATATAAGGAGCAGGGTATTCCCCCAAGGCTGGAAGAATAAATTTTCCTTCTGATAAAGTTAGTACCTAGCATCATTTTTGTCTTAAATGACCAGTGAGTATTTATTTCAGTATTGTACAAAAGTATTGGAAGATAGAAGAAAATTTCATGTGTGTTTCCATACCTGGTTAGGGGGAAATGATTTTGCATACAGGAAGCAATCAGAGGATACAGCAATAATGATCTCATTAAGAGATTGTTGGTATTACGTAGAATATAGATAGGACAAGAAGTCAGAAAGAAATTATCAGAAATAGATAAAGGATCTGGGATAGTCAGGCAAGTCTTCATGAAACGAGTGGGATTTAGGTTAGATTTTAAAGGTAGATTTGTGTAGAAGAACAGCACAGCATGTTTAGGTGAGAGGAGGCAGGAATGTTTGGTGAAGAGGGGGTGTAAGGGCTAGTATAAGGTCCAGCTTCATTAAGGTTCTTAATGACTAGTATTCATTGTGTTCATCCAACTGATATTCACTGCACATTTCCTGAACTTTTTCATTGTGCCTTGAGATAACAAGCACTGCCTCTTCCACACAGTACTTAATAACAGAATAAGGAAATAGGAATCAAACAAGCTGCACAATTAGATATGTAATTTAAAGTTGTGGTAAGTTTAGTGGAAGGAGAGTACAAGGTAGCACAGGATCCTAGAGGAAGGGAACTTCTCTACTCTTTTGACCATCACTTTGTGGCTGGTTTATTGTAGTAGCTCCTGTCTAATCTTATCCTGAGTAACGATCTACTTCTTCAATAAACCCCTTTTAAATACTTACTGGGTACTGTGCTCTGTACTAACTCCAATGAGGACTAATACGAGCTTCAGAAACTCTGGTTAACAAGGAAAAGAAACTTATAAAAAATATCATGTGAAAAGGGCTTTAGTAGAGACATGAAAACGCAGATATTTTCAAAAGCAGCGGGAAATAAGGTTACATAAAGCAAGTGGACTCTAAATGATGGTTCTTTGACAGCAAACAGAGAAGTTCAGATTTGATGTGATGATAGCATGGGAGTGAGCCCTCTGGGTTCTTGCATGGGGAGAGAGACATGAGGAAAAATATGGTAGAAGAGTGACTTTTTATACCAGAGAATGGTAGGGTGGAGGGGTTGGGGATAATCCACACACAATGTGCAAAAAAAGAATGGAAAGGAAGGAATGCATTCAAGAGGCATTCAGGAAACTAGACAGGACTGGATAGATAACTGATTGGCTAGAAACTTAACAGTCAGAGTGACCCAGTGCCTCTAACCTAACAACCTGGAAGAAGGATGGTGGCATCCGTGATAGCTGTGGGCGTGCGGAGGGAAGACCTGTTTTGAATGCTGACCTTACTTTGGCTCTGTTGGGTTTGTGGCAGTGTGAGGCCTTCAGGTGTGCAGGTAGAGAAGTTGTACAGCGGAGGTAAGAGGTTATGACTGGGGATAGCTAGCAGAATGTTCAGTATAAGGTGATTATGGAAGATAAAAAGTGTATGAACTTAGGGAAAAGAAAGAAGAACAAAGAGCTAAATCCAGGGCCTGAGGCTGGAACAGTAAAAGTTACTGCGAAGAGAAGTGAAAGTGACCTGGGTGAGGGAGGAGAGTTGTGTTTTATTTTTGGTTTTGGAAAAGGGAGGAAAGTGTTTTAGTTTTAGAAAGTAAGGTAGGATAGTGTTGTCTGATATAATTAGAACTGTTTGAAGTTGAAGATCTATAAAAGCTAATCACAAGAATTTCTTATTGATTCATCTTTCATTCACATGTAAGATTGCTGTTTGTATAGGTCAGAAATGGCTACATAGTGGCAATTTCATGTGGTACATCCTAATGGAAGAAATGAGACATATGCACAAATGTATTTTGCCAGATGATGAGAAGGTCAATAAGAGAGGTCCCTGCAACATCCTACTTTCATACATAATTCCTAAAAATGTACATGAAAGTCAAGTGGTTGAATGTCTAACTACAGTTTTACATGGAGTAGATGGGTTCTATCATTATTAATATGAGCATACATGTGAAGTTCTGAATACCTTATCTGATGTATTTCTAGCATTTATTTATACCTTGTTTTTAATTTTCTTCTTTTTTCCACAACTAAACTCACCACCTACCTGTGTAAGTCCAGCGAGCATGGAAAGAACTGATGTTTGCTGCCTTTGTCCCGTTAATACAGTGATGAGACTTCTCAGGGCAACACTAGTAAACATGACTTTTATTTTTCCATTTCCCACTCATTCCTATGTTGCAAAAGTAAACGAGTATTCGGGTGCTTGCATAGTACCAGCATTGCTGTCCAGAGACAACCATGCTGTTGTAACTGCACTAGCACTTGGCAGACAGCTTTAGTAGACCATGCTTGAAACATTTGTCTGCAACTGAGAGGTTGACACTTTGACACAGGAAAGGCATTTTAGGCATGTGTGATTTGGTCAAGATATAGGTTTGGCTGATGTAATAGGCCCCAAGTAATAATAATGGCTTATATAAGATAGAGGTTGTTTTCTCTCTTGTGTAATATTCTGGATGTTAGCCACCTTTGGCTGTGTCAGACACCTTAGTCCATCCCTAGAGTGTTGTCTTTTTTTTGTATGAAACAAGGTGGCTTGCTGCCATCATGTTCCCATTCCAGCCAGGGAGAAAGGCAACAGGGCAAGGGGCAGGTTCATCCTTACTTTATCAGGTGTGGCCTAGAAGGGGCACATACATGTCTTCAACTACATCCAGCTGTCCAGAACTTAGTCACATGGTTATACTGAGCTGCAAGGGAGGCTGGGAAAGGTAGTTATTATTTTGGGTGATGATAGAGTTCCCATTAATATGGAAGAAGGGGGAACATATTAGCAGCATCTGCCGTATTATCCCTATGTGGTGTATGGAAGGACAGGTTTATGAAAAACTGTGGCTGCCCATCCATACAGAGTGCCATAGGTGCACCAAGAAGAGAGATTTATTTTGTTTGGGGCCTGGGGAGGGCTTTGTGGAGGTAAAGTTCAATGGATGGGAAATGGAAAAATAAAAATGCCAATCTAGGTATTGGTCCTATAAGCTTAATACAATTGACATTTTATGCAGAAATTGTAGAAAGATGGGGAAGGAAGAATTTTAGGTAGAGAGTGGTGTTAGTAAAGGCTAACAGAGCTGAGAAAAACAAGACTGGTGGATAATTTGTCTGATTTGCTGAAGAACAAGAATTATAAATGTGATAGTGAAATAAACCTGGACAAGGACTGTGATAGTGAAATAAACCTAGACAAGGACTGTGATAGTGAAATAAACCTGGACAAACCTGGTAGGAACAGAAGATTACAGAGATCTATGAATGTCAGGCTGCAGGGTTTGGGCTTTATTCTGTACACATAGGGGAACCACTGATAGTTTTGAGCAAGGAACATAATTGTGGCCATGCTTTGAAAAGGTAACTATGGCAACTATCCATATGATCAATTGGCATGGAGAGGCTGGAAGGAGGAGGACCTGTTAACAGAGATGGCAGTCCAGTGGTGAGGTTAATGTGAGCCAAAACTGAAGTCGTGCCCTTGGAAATAGACAAAATGGGGTCAAATGTGAGGGCAAGAATCAATTGAAGTCAGAGAAGCTGGGATAGAGAAAGAGCTCTTGGTTTCCCAGGTCTCTGGAGTGAGAATTGTACTGTATTTTCATTCAGCCGGTGAACTATAGCCTCAATTTTGCTGACTCTAGGACTGGTCCCAGAATAGTTCATTCTCTGCCCAGAGCGTCTCAGCGGGCACTCATCACCTCCCCTGGAGCTGTAGCAGCTGTTGGCCCAGCAATGCCATGAATTTGTTTCCCTGTGCTGCCAGGAGAGCAGCTGCCAGCAGCAGCCCTGGACAGACGAGTCTCAGGGATGTGGAAACTATTCAACTAGGGATGGGGCAGGTTGGCTGTGGCTGAAGTTGGTCCACTTGGTTGCATCCCACCCTTTTCCAGGCCACTTTCTCACCCTGGCTGGGTTTCCGCCACTCACACTGTGTTAGCTTGGGTATTTTGTTACAGTTTTAAGTGACTGCATTTAGGAATAAATGTTGCTGAACTGCCTTCTTTGTCTTCTCTGGGACGACTTGTTCCCCTGGATTCCACCTCCCTGTCGCCCTTTGGCTTTGCTGCCTGTTCTGCTTTGCTCCTGCTCGCCCTTTGTCCTCTCCCACTCTGTGCTCAGTGCAGGCATCCGCATTAAAGCCATACAGCTCAGACTCTGCTGCGAAGTCTGACCCTGTGCTTCTCTCTCGCCTCCCTCCTCCCCAAAAGGAGGTGCTATAGATAGAACTAGAGTGGTTATTTGATTCTACCTTATTCTGCTTTAAGATAGGTAACATGGCTTCCCTCATCCCAGTGAATCGAGGGGGGACCCTGTTAATGTCTGAAGTTCTGTTGGCCTGGTTTGATTAAGAGCCGTTATAAAGTATCATGTGAGGATAGAAAGCCTTCCTAGGGAAGATGTTCTTGCATTTTCTTTGGCTCCTTGAAGAGCATAAATGTATTCCTATTTGTTGCTAAGCCTTTGATTGTCTCTTTTAAGTGGAATCTGTGTTAATATTGCCCAGCAGGACTCTAATTGATAATGCATTGGCTGTTGGTTTTTTGTTGTTTTTTTTTTTTTACACACAGACTTGCTGTAAATTACCTTTCAGTCCTTAGCTCACTTGATTTTGATCTCCTACTTTTAATAGCTCATTTCTTGCTTTCATTTTGAGGTTGCTGTTTTTCCTTCTGTTGAGTTTTTAAAGGAATACTTCTACACTGCTATCCCACTGTGATCCTTACAGAGACTTCATGTCAACATGTTTTCTTTCTTCCAGGGTTTCCTTCTCCTCAGCAAATATTTGGTGAACATTTTAAAGGTACTATTTATTCTACACTCTTAGAGGAAAGAAATCCAAAGTAGTAAAAGTAGTAATTCTTTTCTACATGAATTTATAATCTAGTCAGAAATAAAATGTGAAGACAGGAACACAAATCTTCAGTTTAAGACTGTTCGTGGTAAGTACCAAGTATGTGCTGCGTAAAAGCTGGTGCTCGGCTGGATCATCAGGGAACTTCAGAGAGGAAGTGGTATCTGAGCCTAGGCTGGTTCTAGCAAGTTATCATTGAGGTACAATGGTAGACTGGTTTGGTTGGGGGAACAAGCGTATATAGAGGAATAGGCTAAAGTAGGTAGGACTGTGCAATGGATTTTGGAGAGCCTTAACCAAAGAGATTTGGTTGTTGACTAAGAGATTTAGTTCTATGCAGTAGACACTGGAAACCACTGAAGGTTTAAATAGGTTAGTGTCCAAGCATAGGTCTGAGCTCTGCTTAAGGAAGATCGACCTGGTGGTAGTTTGCTAAATGACAAGAAACTTGAGATGGGGAAACCAATTGTTGCAGTAGATAATAAGGATCTAAATTAGGGCAGGATGATAGGAATGAAAAGAATAAGAATTTATCCTTCCATTCATTTAGCAAATATGTATTGTGCTTTTACCATGTGCCAGAAACATTCCAGGCCAGACAGATACCACCCCCTGTACTCTGAGAGCTTATACCATTCTAATCCTGGAAGAATCTACAGGAATTGCTGACTGATAGGATTCAGGTTTCTTTTTTCTTTCTTTCTTTTTTTTATTAGATCATAATTGTGTACAATACTGCGTTTATGAGGTACAATGTGCTGATTTTATATACAATTTGGAATGTTTATATCAAACTGGTTAACATAGCATTCACCTCACTTATTGGTTGTGTTTAGACATTTATACTTTGCTATTAATATTATTTGGGTGGCACCTGTGACTCAGTGGGTAGGGCGCCAGCCCCATATACTGAGGGTGGCGGGTTCGAACCGGGCCCCAGGCAAACTGCAATAACAGCAACAAAAAAAAAATAATAATACATTTGACATGTACCCTTGCAATATGCACAGTAGGTGAGGTCCCACCAATTACCCTCCCTCCACCCGTCCTCCCTCTACCCTCCTGAGAAGTTTCTTTTGGACTTGAGTGACTGGTAAATTAATGATGCCTTTAAGAGAAATATAGACGTTAGGAGAAGAAATCATTTCTGAAGGACTAGAATATGAGAAATTTGGTTTGTGGATGTTAAGCTTAAAATACTGGATGGATACTGAAGCTGAAATTTCAATACTCACCAGAAAATCAATGACTGTATTCAGGGCTAAAGAGAGGTCTTGGCTTTTGGTAGATATGTATTCATGTTCATAGGGAGGTGATGGTTGAGGCTATGGAAATATCTGTGATTTCCAGCAGTAAGTGTTTAGAAAGAGAAAAAGGGGACAATCTTTGTATTGTCTGTGGTACTCAGATTACATATACAAAGGGACAAAAGGGTTTTAAAAGGTGTATTTGCTTGTGTATCAATCAGTACACATTTTGGTGATCTAATTATGTGCCAGACATTGAGCTAGGTACTGTGTCTAGAGAGGAACAAGGTGATATTCTATTCTCGCTAACATTAAATTAACAATATATCAAGGAGGTACATGTTGAAAGTAAATCCGCTGATTTGGTAGACATTCAACCTGCAATACTCCTTCCAGTGGGAGTTTAGATACACAATTAATTAAAGAGAAATTCTTGTAGAGTCTATGTTCTTGGCCTTAGGCCCAGTATTTGAATGTGCACTGTCTCTGTAGTTACATCATCTACTACCAATGGATTTCTCTTCCCAAGTTAAGTTCAGTCTCACAGGATAGCATTGGGTTGAAAAGCACAGAGTAAGTTGGCCATGGGGAATATTGTCTTTATGGTTGCAAATCAGCAAAGGGTGGAGAATCAGAAAGTTCCTCTTTGAGTATGGGGTGACCCTTAAGAGGGAAGTAGGAGGAAGCATCAAGCTGCCAGAAGAGAGAACCCCTGACTTGGAACCAGTGCATCATTCATTCATTTTGGACATATTTAAGAGCTCTTTGTTCCCTTATGAAAGATTTTGCCCAGATGCAGCATCTGGTGTTGAGCAAGGGTTGGCTTTTCTTCCCCATAGCTCAAGCTGCCTTTATTTAGAAATTAATGGAAAGTTCCTTGGTGTGTTTTTCATGAGCCCAGTCCATATAGAATGTCTGATGGTAGTTGGGTCCTTTTTGAAGGAAGAGTTGGGAGGACTTCTTGCATGTGAATGAGGCAAGGTGGAACAGACACCAGGAGATTGCTGGGGAATCACCAAGATAGGAGGGTTGCCAGTCTTTGGAACAGAGGAAGGGTTTAGTTGAAAGCTCATTGGGAAGCTCTGTGACTTAGCAAAAAAAGCTCAGACCTTTGAGCCAGACGAACTTGGGTCTGAAGCCTCTCTCTTCTAGTCATAGCTATGTTTCCTTGAACAAGTCACTTTATTCTTTAGCCTCAATTTTCTTATCAATGGGTGGTGCTTGTGGCTCAAGGAGTAGGGTGCCGGCCCCATGTACCAGAGGTGGCAGGTTCAAACCTGGCCCTGGCCAAAAACTGCAAAAAAAAAAAAAAAATTTTTTTTCTTATCAATGAAATGTGGAGAGTGATACTTTAAAGCAGTGGTTCTCAACCTTCCTAATGCCACGACCCTTTAATACAGTTTTTCATGTTGTGGTGACCCCCAACCATAAAATTATTTTCATTGGTACAAAAGAGTTGTGGCATCAGGAAGGTTGAGAAAACTGCATTAAAGGCTTATTCTAAGAATTATATATAATATATGTAAAGCACTAGGCTAGTGTCTATGACCTAGTAGACACTTAATAAATTATAGGTGATGGAATTATCATCACCACCGGAGAAGTAAAACATGATAGTTAAGGTCACAGATTCTCAAATCAGATTTCCTGGGACCACAATACTGGATTTTCTCACTTACTAGCTATGTGATTTTAACTGAAGATTCTTAATTGCCTCATTTTTCTTATTTGCAAAATGAGGATAATAATAATACCTATCTCATAGAATTGTTATGCTAGTTAAGTGAATTAATATATGCAAATCTCTTATGACAATGCTTGGGCATATAGTAAATTTCTTTTTTATTTTTATTTTATTTATATTTTATTTATTTATTTATTATTATTATTTTTTGAGACAGAGCCTCAAGCTGTCACCCTGGATAGAGTGCTGTATCATCACAGCTCACAGCAACTTCCAATTCCTGGGCTCAAGCAATTCTCTTGCCTCTGCCTCCCTAGTAGCTGGGACTACAGGCGCCTGCCACAACGCCCGGCCATTTTTTGGTTGCAGCTGTCACTGTTGCTTGGTGGGTCCGAACTGGATTTGAACCCGCCAGCTCAGGTATATGTGGCTGGCGCCCTAGCCCGTTGAGCCACAGGCTCTGAGCCTTTTACTTTTATTTTTAATTTTTTTTAGAGATAGAGTCTTGTTCTATTACCCAGGTTGGAGGGCAGGAGCATAATCATAGTTCACTAAAGCCTTAATTCCTGGGCTCAAGGGATCCTCTTGTCTCCATCCCCTAAGTAGCTATGACTATAGGCAGGTGCATCCCACCATGCCCAGCTACTTTTTAAATTTTTTTTGGTAGAGATGGCATCTCACTATGTTCCAGGCTGCTTTTGAACTCCTGGACCTCAAATAATCCTCCCTTCTTGGCCTCCCAAATTGCTGGGATTACAGGCATTGAGTTGCCATGCCCAGCCAGCACATAGTAAATTTAAAGAGTAGCTATCATTATTGTTATCCTTGGTAGTTAGGACTTAGCACAAGTGCACTACTAAAACACCAGATTTGAGCATAAGTTATTTCCTGTGCAGAATTAAGTATTCCTAAGCCTGAAGAATATGGGAAAGGAGGAGGGGGGCAGTTGGGTGGAGGGAGGGTAATTGGTGGGGCCACACCTATGGTGCATCTTGGAAGGGTACAGGCGAAACTCACTAAATGCAGAATACGAATGTCTTCATACAATAACTAAGAAAATACCATGAAGGGTATGTTAAAGAGTTTGATGAAAACACTTCAGATTGTATATTAAACTAGCACATTGTACCCCTTGATTGCACTAATGTACGCAGCTATGATTTAATAAAAATAAATAAATAAATAATTTCTAAGCCTGACTGGGTAATATCATGTCAGTCTCCATTTTCTTCAGAGACTCCTGTGAGTCCTCATGAATGACAATTCATCCTTCTTCCTGGGTTTATGGTGTGGCCAAGGGCAGGACCTAGGCAGTATGTGACTCTGTATAATTGTATGGTCAGTTCTTGTAAAAACTCACTGGTTGTGTTTTGTCTTATAAAATGTCATGTAGTTCAACCTCGGTGTGTTAGATCAAGGCTCATAATCATCAAGAGGAGGAAATTGTCATGCAGCCACCCTCTGCTTTCCTTGTCTTCTTGGGGTCAGTAGTTAGCTCTGTTGCCCAATGGTTGACTTTCTATAAAGATACATACAAGGGTGCCAAAAAAGTATGCATATTTTAAAAAAGGAAAAGACTGTATTAAGATTATAATTCTCAAGTCATCTTTGACTTCTGCATTTATAAGTGGTGTTCACCCTGACTTGTATTCATCTTTTGTTATTGGCATATATTGAGTGTTATAGTTTTAATAGTTTTTTCCTTTCTTAAAATATGTATCCTTTTTTGGGCATCCTCTATAGTGTCCCAATTTTGACTCGTATGAATAAACAAAGGCCAGTCTTGGTAAGCCTCCTACAGTATCTACCATCGAGAGCAGCAGACCAGTGCAATACAAATCTCAGCCATGAACAGAGCAGAATGTGGTTTGCTAGGTTGTTTGTCTCGTGAGGCTAAGCAGAAGCTCCCAAGCTTCTACATGAAGGTCTTTATATCATCCTTTTAGGGTAGGGAATAGTAAGAGGGTAGGTCAGAAGCAAAACAGGCTTTTATGAGCAATTGGGAGGATGTTGGAGACTCCCCGAGAGTTTCTTGTGTCTCCTAGGATCTCCACTGGAATGTCAGCAGGCTGTACCTCAGGCTTTCGGCTCCATGGAGCAAAGACAGTGGTGATCATATCCCTTGACAACAGTGCTGAGGCAAGGGAGCTTTTAGTATTCATTTTCTCTGCTCCTGTAAGCCCCATAATCATTTCATAGTAGACACAGGAAGCAATGTGCTTCCTGCTTCTACCAGGCAACATGTTCTTGGGATCTTTAATTCTCAGGAATTTGCAGCCAATTAAATGAATTTACTTTGATCCAGTTCCCTTTTCAAGGCAAAAGCCATGTCTCTTATTGGGAGCTGAGTGTGTTAAGTGGGAGGGTTTACAAGATAAGAAGAAAAGATAGGCTGTACCATACAAACTTTTAACTTTTATAATTGAACAGGGGAAAATCAGATAGGCTGAGAGAGAATAATAATAACACATGTACACAGGAATTTAAAAAGAGGATGCCATTTAACGTAGGTTCTAGTAGTCACTGGGAAGAGAAGGAAGGTAGTGTACTCAGGAGGAACTTGTGCTTGGTTTAGTTAGGGAAAGGCAAAAGATAGCAGTTATGATCTCAATTAGATTTGGTCCCGATCTAATTCCTGCATTGCACTGAAGTATCACATTGTGAGGAGAAACAGAGTCATGTGGGAGGCACTCAGTGTTAATGAAGGATTTACGTAGAAGGAGAAAAATGTAGAGTTCAGGTTTTTCAAAATTGAAACAGGATCATCTTTGCTGCTGACTCCTGCTTATACATCCCCACTATCATTGCCCCAGGCTTTTAAATTCAGGGAGGATCAATGAGCACACTCTGCTTCTTAACATATTTTGGGTACAGCTGGTTAAAGAACCAGGATTAGAAAATGAATTGAACAAACTAGGATTATCTTCAACAGTAGGATGCTGAGCTGTGTTTGCCAATTCCTGTGTAAGCAGTCGGGACAGGGCATTCTTGCATGAAATTCAGACACCCCTCCCTGGCAGCCTCTGTGTTAAAGTAGAGGTTGCAGAACAAGTCTGGCAGCTCTCAGCCTGAACCCTTGTAAACAACAGATGTTCATAACTAAATTCTGGGGTGGGGGTAGGGGTTACTGTTGATGCTTGAAATTTTTTGAATTTATAGGCAGCATCTCAGGGATTTAGCAAAAGGAGGATGTTGTACAGAATTGATTGTGTAGTGTACAGGTGGTAATGATGGCTCAGATGAATTCCTTGGAAGATGAGGCACAGGCTATTGAGTGGACTCTGAATTGAAAGTGAGGAAGGCAGGCATGGTGAAGAAAGGCTTGGTTTCCTAGGTGTATTGACTTCCTGCCCTCTCCCCCCTCCCGTGCCCCATTTTATACCTGGACTGGATTTGTCAGCCTCCTCCTTACTTTTCTTTTCTCTGGTGATGGGTGGAAATATGTCCTTTTTTTTTTTTTCTGGCCAGGGCTGGGTTTGAACTCACCACCTCTGGCATATGGGGCTGGCGCCCTATTCCTTTGAGCCACAGCTGCCGCCTGAAATGTGTGCTTTTTCATTCTGCAGAGTCCTATATACACGTGCATGCAGACACATGGGCAGATGCACAGCACAGTCTCTTCTATTAGCACCCCTGAAGGAAGTAATTAAGGTTTTTATGGTATACTAATTAATGAGGTATAATGGCTTTGTCATGGATTCTAACCTTATTTTTGTGCTTTCTCTGTTAATTTTGCCGGATCTCCATTATATCATTAAATGGAGATGGGTGAAGATGATATGGCTTGTAGAGACCTGAGTGCTACCTTTTTTTTATCTCCTAGCCCCCAAGCACACATACTGAGTTTCTGGCCAGATGATTGAGTGCTTAGGAAACCTTCTATCTTACAACATAGTTCAGGGAAGCCATAAGGAAAAGAAAGTAAAACATCTTTAGTAGACTTCCTTGGCACCAAAATAATGAAGACTTTATTAAGGTTTTCACTTTTAATCAAATGAGAAAAGCAATTTATCAGGCCAGGGCATGTTTTTTGAGCCACTCTAATCAGCTAGCAACAACTGACTTGAAAATCTTATCACATTATTTTGAGAGCTGAGAACATCTTTGTATTATTATTATTTCCCTGGAAAACAAGTCCACTACTGGCCACTTTGTCCATTAGTACAGAAAGTTTCAGGGAACACTAATCCTGGTATGTGAGGTTCACTTATTCTATCAGCAAATATTTATTGAACTTTTATTTTATGTCAAGGAAGAATAAGCTACCATTTTAGTTCATGGTAGTTACTGTTTAATTAAAATATTTTAAGTTTGTTTGCATTACTTTGAATAAGGCATAGGGCTCAAGGTTGAGGGGCCAGAATTATTGAGTGACAAGTGACCCTTTTAGTCATCTTTTTTACATGTGATTCAGTAAGAAACACTTAGCTTCATCCTCATTATCAACAATGACCAGAAGATTCTGTGGCAGGCTTAGGGGTCACGGAGAGGCATAAGACTCAGCTCCTACCCTTAAGAAGCGTATGGTGCTGTGTGAAAAAAGGGAAGGTTTATACATACTGGCATATACTCACTGCCAAAGGAGAGATGGGAGAAATGATTTCATTCTTCTCCAGAATGGAATTTTTAAATGTCTAAAGAAAAGGCCAGGTACAGTGGCTTACACCTGTAATCCTAACACTTTGGGAGGCTAAGGTGGGTGAATTGCTTGAGCTCAGGAGTTCGAGACCAGCCTGAACAAGAGTGAGACTCCTCCCCCCCCATCTCTACTAAAAATAGAAAAATTAGCTGGGCATTGTGGCAGATTCCTATAGCCTGAGCTACTTGGGAGTCTAAGGCAAGAAGATTGCGTGAGCCCAAGCATTTGAGGTTGCTGTGAGCTGTGAGTTCATGGCACTTGACTCCAGGGCAACTGAGTGAGATTCTGTCTCCAAAAAAAAAAAATATGTTTAAAGAACAGTTGCAGGAATAGTACAAAGAATTTCTGTATATTACCATTTTATCCAGATTACTCCAAAATGTCAACGTTAATACATTTGATTTATACTTCTTTCTCTTTCCATACACAAATCCATGCACATACATTTTTTTTCCTGAATATACTTGAGAGTAAGTTGCAGAGATGATGCCCTTTTATCCAAGAATCCTTTAGGGTATATTTTCTAAAAATAAAGATGTTCTCTTACACAATATAGCCATCAAAATCAGGACATAAAAATTGATATAATAATACATGTATTATCTAATCCATAGACATTAAAATTTTTTCCAAAAATGTTCTTTTTGGCAAAAGAAAGTCTAAGATTATGCATCTCATTTAGTTGTATCATCTCTTTAGTTTCCATTAATGTGGAATGATTTCAAAGTCTTTCTTTGTATTTCATGACATTGACAATTTTTTGAACCTTTCAGTAGAATGTAGAATGTCCCTTAAGTTGATGTTTCTGATCGTTTCTAATATTTCCTTATGATTAGATTCAAGTTATGTTCTTTACGCAGTAATACCTTAAAAGTAATGGGCTCAAGCGCTCATTTTGCCTCAGCCCCCTGAGTAGCTGGGATTACTGGCGCATGCCTGGCTAATTTTTTTTTAGAGATGGAATCTCATTATATTCTTTTCTCTATCACATCAGGAGGCTCTTGCTGATGCTGTCCCATTGCTAGTGATGATCTTTTGGTTAAAGAGGTGCCTGCCAGATTTCTCCACTGTAAAGCTATTTTATTCTATGCTTTGTAATTAATTAATATACTTTGGATAGATACTTAGAGATCATGCAAATATTGAGTTACTCTTCAGCCCTTATACTTCAATTTTAGCATCCATTAATAATTCTTGGTTGAATAAATTGTTACTATCGGATTACCAAATAATCATCTTTCTAGTTTCCACATTCCTTCTACATTTATCAGCTGGAATTTTATTATAAAAGGAAGAGCTTTTCCATTTCTCCCAGTTGTTTGGACTAATTTTTTGTTTATATTAATGTGGATTTTTCATTCAATAGTTATAATCCTTTGGCATTTTTATTTTAATGTTTACATTGTCCCAGATTTGCCCATTAGAGTCCCTTCTAGCTGGCTTCTGTATCTTGTTCTTTCCTTTTTTTAGGAGATGGGGCCTCACCGTCTTGCCTAGGGTTGAATGCAGTGGCATGGTAGTCGCTCATGGCAGCCTCTAACTCCTGGGCTCAAGTCATCTTCTTACATCAGCCTCCTGAGTTTTTGGGACTGCAGGCCCATGCCTGGCTAATTTTTTCTTTTAAGGGACAGGATTTCACCATGGTGCCTTGACTGGTCTCAAATTCCTGGCCTCAAAGCGATCCTCCCGCCTTGGCATTATAGGCAGGAGGCCAACCTCCTGTTTCTTTTTGGTATGTCCCCATCATTATTTGGGTCTTTCTTTCTTTCTGGCACAATAAAATGGTCCAGGTTTATTTGCTTTAGCTCTTAAGTTGGCTGTTTCTTCAGAGTGCCTTGGTTGCTTTAAGTGGGGAATGGTATTTAAAAACCATGGGTACAAAATATATTCTTTGTTATTGGAGTGCCATTATTTATAGTCCTTTTTCTCAGACAGAGGTGGTAGATAGATGCATGTACACGCAGACAGACAGATGGACACAGACATACTCACACACCCCCATGAACTTCCATAACTATTTCTCTATCTATATGTTTATCTACATTAAAACTTACGAGTTCACATCATTGTCTTAAATTTCAGTCCAATACCACATGTTTTCATTTTTCTCCCCTTTCTACTGTTTGAGTGGAAAAGGGAGAAAATTGAGTGTACAGAAAGTCCTTTCAGAATCACTAACTCCTACCTCTAAAAAAGAAGGCTACTAACTAAGTTTTAACATGGATTTAGAATTCTTTTTGTTGACAGTCTTCAGGGGCAAAACACAAAAGTTAGGAGGTTAGTTCTCCCCCTCACCCCCCTGCCCTAATTCATTTTGTGTTGCTCTAACACAGTACCCAAGGCTGGGTAATTTCTAAAGAAAAGAGGTTTATTTGGCTTATGGTCGTGGGAGCTAGAAAGTGTAAGAACATGGGGCTAGCATCTGTTCAGTTTCTGGTGAGGGCATGTGGTGGAGAAGCAGGAAGGGTAGTGGGTGAGTGCAAAGAAAGCAAACATAGGAGGAAACTTACTCTGTAACAACCTTCTCTCTTAGGAACTAATGCAGTCCCATGAGAGTGAGAGCTCACTCCCACGAGAGCAGTAATTTATTCATGAAGGAGCCTCTCCCATGACCCAAACATATCTTAACACCACACCATGGCAATCTAGTTTCAACAAGAGTTTTGGAGGGGACAAACCATACTCAAAACACATCATTCCCCATCCCCTAGACTTTCAGTTTGAAATATAATTTGGTTTATTTGTTTCTGTTTGTACTTAATTTTTCCTCTCCAGAATGAGGCCTTGATTGACATTTTTCACTGCCAAATCTTTTCCGTTGAACAGAGATTGAGCATTCTCAGTAGAAATGAGACATCTGCTTATCAATAGCTTAAGTCAAGGCTTTAGCAGAAGTTAGTGCTGGGGCTATAAGCCAGACAAACAGCGTGTACCAAGGGCAATTTTGTACATTTTCAGGGGAAATGTCAAGTTGGGGATGTTTGTTGTTTTTCTGATTGTCTCCGGGGCCTGCCCTGTCTTTGAGCTGGTCGTCTTATGGTTTGGGCTCTATGCCAGTTTCTCCTATGACTATGTCTCTTAGGTTCCCCTTGCTATTCTCTGATCATCTCTTTTGCATTTAGGGAAACAAAAATCCATCTTTTTTCTCAGCTCCAGACTATGATTGTGCAGACTGTCTGGACACTTGATGTAGGACCTTTGGGTGATCTTGATCTGATCTCTCAGAGGTGAAGCCCGGGCGTACTCTCATTGACACCCAAACTTGCAGAACTTTAAGTCTAGCTCCTGGACTGTTTGCTAGCTCCCTGTCTGTTATCCCTAGAATTTCTACTTCTTGGCTTTTGGCCTCTCTAATAGTTCTTTTGCATCAATTCTGACCTGGCCATTTCTTCTGTCTGTCTTTCAATGGCTTCCAGATTTCCTTTCCTCTGCCCCATTTAACCTTGTTCCTGTGTCTCCCACACTCTGCTATTATTTCTCTTTCCTCCAGACACATATAAGCTGGTGAGTACTGCTGATTCCAGCTGTTCTGAATCTTGCCTACAGTTTGACTTAAAAAACAGATGGACCAAAGCAGCCTAGATGTTGTGCCAATTTCCACTGCATGAAAACAAGTTACTAAAAAGCATCAGGAAATGTTGGAGAAGTTTCGGGGTTTCATTCTGTCTTCTCAATGGTCCTTCCTCCCCTGTTCTCCCTTTCCAACCTCATTATTCCTTGTCCCTTTCCATCACCTCTTAGTAGGCCTCACTTAACAAAGGCTGGTTTTGAAAACCTTTCCCCTCATTTTTACCGTTTTTGTGTACTAGTAGGGCTTAACCATTGGGATAGGACTGTGCTGATAATCAAGTTGGGGATGTTTGTTGTTTTTCTAATTGTCTATGACCCTTTAAAATCTTCCACCTAAGACTAAGAAATTTGAGTCCTTTGGATCATATAGAGAAGACAAGGCTGGGTAGGTAAAAAAATTCACTAACCTGGAAAGAAGGTAGATATTCCACTATTGACTTTATCAATAAGGCTATAAAAAAGTGCCAGTGCCACTGCCAGCCCTTGCAGGAAGCCTACAGATAACTTCCTGTCGACAGGGAGCATGTTCCTTGGGAAGCAGTGACATTGTACCTACACCTTGGCTTTCAGAATCCTTATTCTTGGAATTTTCCAGCTCCTTTTCCCTAGTGTTCTATAGAACATTGCTTAACTTCAGCATTTCTAGTTACCTTAAAAAGAGAAAAAGAATCAAGATAAGGGGAACATTTTTTTTATGTTACATGTATGTATGGAAGACACTGGCCATCATTTACAGAACATCTAGAGAAAACTATTAGCATAGTCTAGTAATTATTGAGCACTCTGTAACCAGAGTACTAGACACTATAGTAACTGTCCTCCAAAGAAGTCCTTAGGGAATAGACTTCCAGAAGTTCAGGGAGTCCTAGAGTTATATACAAATTATCTCCCTCTCCCCTGCCCCCCCCCCCCCCACCGTTTCCTTCTTTGGAAGAGAATGCTAGAAAGAATACTCAGATTTTCTAAAGGACTTGGTATATAATTATCTCCCAAAATTTCAGACCATTGCTCTAGAGCAGTGCTTTTTAAATGTTATGATCACGAGTCACTATATTTTATACTGCAAGTGGGAATACACATATATACACACAGCTATTTATTAAATAAATAGCAGAGAGCAACACTTTCACAAAACAATACTTAACCGTTGCTCTACGTGGTGTACTCTGATATTTTCTACTTTGTTCTGTTATTCTGTTCTACTATTTTCTATTTCATATTTTGAGAAATGCTAGGTGGTGACCTGTCAATTTATCTTTTTTTAAACCCCACTAATGGGTTATATCTCACAGCTTGTAAAACATTGCTTTAAGGGCACATTTTAAATTATTGGTGTGCATAAAATTGCCTCAAATGCTTTTCTAAAATGCAGATTCTTGGGCATCACTCCACCCCTAGTAAATTGTCATCTCTGGCAGAGGGACATAAGAATCCACAGTTAAACAAGCACTCCAGATGATTCTGATGCATGGTGAATTTGGGTCTTGAAGCCTCACACTTAGAGAAACTGCTCTCCTCTAGATTTATGAGCCTGGCTGTTTAGGGCTTCAGATCACACACTTGCTTGGATACTCAGTGGATCAGCTGAGTCCAGACTGAGGCTCTCCTCATGACGGAATGACCCCATTTACTTTCCACTCACTCTTGGACTTGCTAGTCCTTGATAGTCCTCTTTTTCTAATGTTTGGTATATCCCTTCCCTTTATGAAGGCAGAAAAGGGGTTAACTGAGGCCACAGAATAGAGAAGGAAGGAACTGAGGGTCATTTTACAGAGTGGCTGGGGTGTGGCCCAGCTCTCCAGTAGGTGCCCAGAGCCAGTCCCAAATTAGAATGGGGTGGGATTCAAAGCTGCTTTTTCTATTCACTCGCCTTTCATGTGTAACCACATGCAGTGTGTCAACATGCTTCCCGGGCCGGGCCGTTAGGCACTAGCAGTTTTGCTCCCTCTGGGTTCATGGACCCTTGGTATTCCTGTTATGTGTCATCTTAGAATAGCTCTGCACTCTGGGCCTCTAGCATTGTCTGTTAACTCTTGTAGCACCAGGCCTTTGAGATGTAAGGGTTGGAATATAGCAGCCACCGTAATCAATTAAGAAAATGGTTACTCTCGGGAGGCTGAGGCAAGAGAATCGCCTAAGCCCAGGAATTGGAGGTTGCTGTGAGCTGTGTGACGCCACGGCACTCTACCGAGGGTGATAAAGTGAGACTCTGGCTCTACAAAAAAAAAAAAAAAAGAAAAAGAAAATGGTTACTTGTCAGGAGATCTGAGTTCTTGCCTTGCTCCACCAGCCTGACCTCAGGCTCCTCAAGGCTCAATTTCCTCACTTAGAAAACAACAGATTTGGTTCTAGATCATCTTGAAAGTCCCTTCCAGCTCTGAAATTCCATGATTCTGTTTTTGGTACGCTCTGGCTCTTTCTCTTTGCACTTTGAAAGTCTTCCCTTTAGTTTGGCACCTATAGCTCAAGAGGCTAAGGTGCCAGCCACATACACCAGAGCTGGCAGGTTCGAATCCGGCCTGGGCCTGCCAAACAATGACAACTGCAACCAAAAAATAGCCGGGCGTTGTGGTGGGCACCTGTACTCTCAGCTACTGGGGAGGCTGAGGCAAGAGCATCACTTAAGCCCAAGAGTTGGAGGTTGCTGTGAGCTGTGACATCATAGCACTCTACTCAGGGCAACAGCTTGAGGCTCCATCTCAAAGAAAAGAAAAAAAAAAGTCTTCCCTTTAAACCCTTTGCTATGTTGGGCCCAGAAGATTTGCTGAGTTTAGGAATTTCCAGAGAACCAGATGATAAGTTAATAACAAAATGTCTTTCTGTGCTAAATGTGTACTGATGAAGTAGGAAATTTATAAAATAAGTTTACCATAAAATTGGGTAATAAGGCCTAGAAATTTTGAGATGTATTTGTCACTTCAGACATGATTTTAGCCATTTTGTTTTATGGGTGTGAATTAATTGAGTGCACTGTTGAGTAGGAATAATTATTGTTACAATAATAAAGAATTATAATGATAACTGATTTGTCATTATCATTAAAACACTTTCATGTTTATAGTTTTGTATAGACATCACCTTGTTTGGCTTGGTCTTCAAAAGACATGTGAGTGAGGCAGGGCACTCACATGTTGCTGTCCCCATTCTGTCTCTAAGAGTCAGGGTCTCTATGTCACTGGAGTGCAGTGGCTATTCACAGGTGTGATCATTGTGCACTACAACCTCAAACTCCCAAGCTCAACAGGTTATCTAAGCTCAGGAGCTGAGACTACAAGTGTGAGCTGCCAGGCCTGGTGCCCATTTATTTTTTTAAAGAGAAGAAGAAAGTAAGTGACAGAGTTGAGACTAGACTCTGGGTCTTAGTTCTGGCTATTTTCCATAGAGTATGGATGTGGTTTCCTTGTTTATCCGGATTCCCTAAGGACTTAAACTCAATAATTTGACCTACTAACCTGGAAATTGACTAGGGCATCTCTTATACCACACATCCCTTTAAAGTTTTGCCAGTAAAATATCAACATGGTTAATAATATGGTGTAATTTAGAGCACACAAGCCAATGGATGCACAGATTCATTACTTAATAGCCACCCAGAGAATAAGCACAAGACACATGCTAGAGCAGTTCATTAGGCAAGATTGGCAGAGGCTGAAGATATTAACTATTCATTAAATGAATCATATGTATGCTTTATGTGCTTAGCACTTACAGGTTTTCTTTGGCTGTGGCATCTGTTATTAGTCAATACTAAGTACCTACCCATTCTCGATGATAGGTATTCATTGAACATTCCAAAACATACCCTGTCCTCAGGAGACTTTCTTCCAATAAACATCAAAATAACACATTAACTGATAATGATGTATGCACCGATCTGATGACGGGGATGTAGGCTATATTCCATTTAGGCCTGAGGTTTCACAGAATCAAGTTTGAATACTTTTCTTCTCCTTTCCATTGTTGTCATCAGCCAAGGAAGGGGACACATTGTCCCAGGAACAGTATTCAGGAGGGGAAGACCCCCTGAAGGATATCCTTTCTTCTCACTGGCTTGTTGGTGGCTGGCATATTTAAGTTCTGTTTGCCAGCCAGGGGGAGTTACTGGCTGTAGATTAAGCTTTTATACTCATGCCTCGTGCCAGGGAGATGCTTGCTCCTAAGGGAGTGGTTACTGCTTTGAAAATAAGTGTGTAGATTTCTGAGTGATGTCATTCCACTTTGGCACAGACAGGTATTTATTTCTCTAGAATGAACTGCCAGGGGTGAGCCAGACTGTCTGCCTCAGTCATCTCCCAAGGTTTCATTTATTTTAAAAATCTGCTAACACACATCTGTGTGTATTTTTTTTCCCCTGTATGTTTGTCATGTGCTATAATTACTTATGGGGTTTCTGGTGACATCTTAATTAACTAGAGAAGTAAAAACTGAAGATATAATTGTAGAGTTGTTCACAGATTTTTCCATGGAATATGTGGAATATGTGGTATCCAACTGTCACCATAATGTAGATGGTTACAGATGCTTTTAAAACTGAGAAACATGTATAAATTCTGTGTTCCCTTGGTCATTGATCACGCCTTCATGTCTTTTGCTCTTGCTGTGGTGTTTTAGTTTAATTGAATGAATTAGCTCTAGCCTTCTGATATGATCACAGACTATTTGGGGAGGTCTTGAAGGGACCATGTTTAATACCTAAGTGAATTTTTAGGCCTAGTTCTATAGATCATATTGCATAGTCCTTGTTCTCCAGCATTTAGATTATACCTAGAGAACACAGTAGGGTTTAATAGCCTCTTTGTTTATTCCTCTGTATAGTTCTGGGAATGCTATTGCCAAGACATGGGATATAAACGTAGGGGAGATCTTAGGTCTGCAGAAGCCACGGAGAGGGTTGGTGGGCAGGCAGGCCAAGTCAAGGTTTCACAATGGGTTCATCCAAACCTGTGTACATAGAAGCAGCAAGGCCAGGATAAGATGTGGGGTGCAGCTGATGGACAGTCTGCTATGGACAGTAAAGCTATGTCTTAATCCGGGAAGTCTGTAAACATGGAATAGGCAGGTCAAAAATAAGAATGTTGATCCTTTTATCCTAGCGCACAGAACAGTGTCTGGCTTATAGTAGGTGCTTAGTTAATATTTGTTGTATGAACAGATGAAATAAAAGATCAGGAACTCAAAGAAGGAGCCTGGACAATTAGGTGTCAGAAGTCTAGGCAAGAATTCTGGATGATAGAAACTCAAATCTTGGGTAGACCATCATGTTTGATCTCATGGGGTTCAAGGAGCTGTTAAATGATGTGAAGAACCTCCACCTGTCTCTGGTCTGCTGTGAACACAGTGCCATGGGAGTGGTTGAAGGGAAGGCAAAATTTCTCACTTGACATAAACTGATAAAGAGATTTCTACTTAGTGTCTTCTATGGCGTATATTTGTGTGCCATTCCTAGGTCTCTGACCTTACGCAGAAGAATCCTGGTCCTATAATCATTCAGAAAATCTTTATTAAGCACTTAATGGGTATCAGACACAGTGCTAGTCCAGTTTTCTACTTCAAAGTAGATTCCTAAACTCTGGGTTCTTGGGCATGCCCTTCTTCCAAGGGTGTGGCTGGGCTCCATGGAACTAATCCAGAGCCACAAGAATCCTATTTCCCTACAGTTCTTTCCCCAAACCTGATTATAGGGGACAATTTAGACTATTTTGAGTAAGGTGGGTACACCACTGCTCGAATCCTTTCTAATCATCTGTCTAGGCTACTGAGGACAATTTGTGGTACTAACTTGTCCCTAAAAAATTTGAAACCTCATTTCTCCATACATAGAATACATTATTTTTGCCTTTGGCAGTTTTCTCTTTCTATCTCTGAACTCTCCTCCTCTGAGCTCATTGCTGGCAAAGCTGAAGCCAGAGCTGGGTAAACCAGAGAAGTGTGCCCGCCCACCTGTCTTTGAAAGGTTCCTCCAGGCTGCCAGTGTACTACTGGGTCACACGAACAGCAGCCACCATTACAGGCAGAATCTTTCAAGTCACTTCCCAACTTGGTGATTGTTTCCCCCCTCCTTCTTTTAACACCTTCCCCAGAAAATCCGATCCATCCTCTGGCTTATCTGGGTCAGCAAGGGTCTGATTTTATGCGTTGTACTGTCAGACCATAAATCCGGTTCAGCTTTGCCTCTCTATCCAGGATGCTGCTTCTGTCAGCATCAGCAAAATGCATAATAGAGAAAATAAGCCAGAAAGGCTAATAAACTCATCTGAATAAAATAATCTCTTTGGCTGCCCCAATTCATTTCATTTTAATCAAGGTGCCAGGAGGGAATTTAGGTTAAAAATTCAGCCTCCTCCTTGTCACTAGTTCCCTGTTCAACCATCACTAAATGATCCTTTTTATTATGTGTGTACCTTTATTTATTTATTTATTTTTATCCTCATAGTTGGAAGCTCAGTAACATATACCGAATGATGTATTTAACTCATTTGGGGGTTTGCCTATCATCACAGACATGTCTATTTTTAAAAGTGAGAAGTGATATTCTTTCTAGATGTGTTGATATTTGCCATCTCTCTATATAGACTGGAGGATCTGATAGGAATTCTAAGGCAGAGTGGGGGCTCAGTGGAAGTTACTGAAGCATCCAGGATTCTGGCAATCTGGGTTCCTTTTGAATTCCTTCCTGCCAACCTCAGCACATAGTTCCTAGTGTGAAGCGCAGGACTGATCATTCCACTTTGTCCCTTAGGGAAAGGACAGTGGAAGATTAAATTCTGCTCTCCCGTTGGCATCTCCCTCACGTCTTCCCAGAGACTTACAGCTGCTTTGTTAATTGCCTGTTGCTGCTGTCTTATCCCAATCATTATTTTCTAAGGGCTGTGCATTTTCAGCAGGCTGCGATCTTGGCCCTGACCCAGGGCCGGGTGAGGAGCATGTTGGAAATTGATGAAAGCTGAGTCTTAGTTTGTTTGGAAATAAAAGTAATAATATTTCCTCACATTTGTATAGTGCTTTACTCTGGGCATAGTTCTTCTGTATCCATCATCTCATTTCATCCACACAACAGCCCTGAGAAGTGGACAGGTCAGAAACTGTTGGCCCAAAAGGAAACACACCTTTCTAAAGGGGCAACCTCATGCCATGCATTCCATCTGCAGAGCCGAGAACATAACAGTTATTAATTAAATGGGACCTTAGGCCAGGAGAGCTTCCAGGATTTTATAGCCACGCTTTGAAAATCTTTAGGGAGCAAGAAGTACACTGGCAGGACATGTGTCCATTTTATAGATGAGATGATTAAAATTACACAGAGGCAATATGGACAAAAGATGTATAATGTAGAGGCCAAGTCACTTTATGGACTTGGCTCTTTACCCTAGATATTTTAGAGAAATCCCTCTGAGCCTTTGTTACTAAGTGTGTTGGACAGCCATAATTAGTCTAAGTTGAGGAAGAAAACCTGGGCTGATGCCTTCGAAGCTGATGATTCGGCTGTGCACATTTATCTCTTTCAGTGCATTTATAGTGATAATCTCTTCCGCAGATGCACAGGCAGCTTGTGACTTTCTGGGTCTCCTTTCTTTTGACTCCAAAGTCACTCCTTCTTAAGTACAGTATGATATTTTCTTGCTCTTCCTCCTGAAAATTTTTTTAAGTAAGAAAAATACTCCTGGATATTTTGTCTGCTTTTTAGGGATTAGTGTTTGAGGAGGTTTGCAGCTGTTCAGCACATTCCTAAGGGATGCAGACCCTTTTCTTTAAGTGCCCAAGTATTACACAACCTAAGGCTCTGGGGGTGGGGAAAGTAAAGAGACTGTGCAAACAAATGATAGATGGAAAAGATGTAAAGACAAATCTCAATCTCCTAACCAAATGAAGTTCCTTTGGCTCCAGAGGCCCCAAATAAAATGAGGTTGCAAAGCTTCTAGAGCAGGAAACCACTCTAGCAGAGCCTTAATATGCTCCCTATGAAATCACGTCTCGTTGACTTGCTTATTTTCCAGACTGAAATGTGTTTCATCTTTGTTCGTGTTGGCTAGGAAAATTGTCTGTATGGTATATTTGTGATCCCCTCCTCCCATATTTCCTGTACCTCTCCTGCCCCAACTCTGCCCCAAAATAAATGAATGAATTAATTAAAACACCTCGGTTGAAAGGAGGAATACATATAAAAAAGCATACAAACTCAAAGGACTAGTGTATGAAAAGCTGGAGTAGCAGCAAAAGAGACTCAGAATCCTTAAGAAACAGACAACAGGGTCTAATGCTGAGTTTTACTTGAAGCCAAAGATTCTCTTTTAAAAAATAAAAATCTTGTGTAGAACCCCAATATATGAAACAGATTCAAGCAATGTTGTTGTTGTTGTTGTTGTTTTTGAGACAGAGTCTCACTTTGTTGCCCTTGGTAGAGTACTGTGGCATCACAGCTCACAGCAACCTCAAACTCTTGAGCTTAAGTGATTCTCTTGCCTCAAACTCCCAAGGAGCTAGGACTACAGATGCCTACCACAACGCTTGGCTATTTTTTTATTGTAGTTGTCATTGTCGTTTGGCAGGCCCAGTCTGGGTTTGAACCCACCAGTGCTGGCGTATGTGGCTGGTGCCCTAGCCACTGAGCTACAGGCGCCAAGCCTCCAAGCAGTGTTTTATTGTATATATCTACTTTTTTTTTTTAGTTGTTTCAGGTTCATTGAGGGTATAAAGAATTAGGTTATACTGATTGCATTTGTTAGGTAAAGTCCCTCTTATAATTGTGTGCAACCACCAAGAGGTGTGCCACACACCACAACCCCACATCCTCTTCCCTACTCCTCTCTCCCCACTTTCTTGTTCCCCTGTCCCCCCCCAAATTCATTTGAGTTTTCCTCTTATGAGGGTAAGTATTAGATCATCTAAGGGCTTCATATTAGAATTGAGTACATTGGATTCTTGCTTCTCCATTCTCGTGATTCTTCACCAAGAAGAACGTGTTCCAGCACTATCCAGGTTAATACAAAAGATGTAAAGTATCCATCTTTTTAAATGGCTGAATAGTATTTCATGGTATACATATACCACAGTTTGTTAATCCATTCCTGTGTTGGTGGGCATTTAGATTGTTTCCACATTTCGGCAATTGTAAATGAGCTGCAACAGTCTAATGCAATTGTCCTTATGATAAAATGATTTTTTTTTCTTTTGGGTAGATGCATAATAATGGGATTGCAGAATCAAATGGGAGGTCTAATTTGAGTTCTTTGAGGATTCTCCATGCCTGTGTTTATGAACTAAAAATACTGAAATCAGGATTATGAATAAGTGTTTTATATCAGTTTCATCATCCAAGATATTTCTGGTTTAGATTTGGGTAGTCCAATATCAAGAAAATCTTGATTCATACAGATGAGTAATTGTAATTTTGAGATAATTTTAAATTGATTTAGATGTTTGAAAAATAAGATGTTTTGTTTTAAAGTTGAATCATTTGTGTTACCTAGCAGCTATTCCCATTCCCTTTCATAAATATTAATTGAATAAGCCCTAACATGTGTAAGATGCACTGCAGCGATTCGTAATGAGATGCTGTGATATTGAATCTGTGGCTTCTCACTGCCCACCCCTGGTCTACCATAAACTCAGTATAGGCCCCTGAGTCTTCTGTGGCATGACGTTGAACCTGGCTGCTATGTGTCAAGTTATGCGTTTACCTATACCACTTTATCTCAGGAGGCACATGCAGGCTTGAATGAAAAACTAAGCCTGCAAAGAGCTACATTTATTTTAACCAATAGCACATTGTTCAAAGGTTCTGGAGCATATGGTGATTCTTTATTTCAGAGCTTGCATATAACAAAGCTCACCTAGAAGTCCTTAAGACATTGTGGTGGCATCTAATGTAGAGAAACTGCATCATGGGTCCCTTGTTCATTTGAATGGGGATTGCTCCTTTGAATGGATGTGCTGCAATTGTTTTAATTGGAATGTGATTTTCTGTTAATTCTAAAGTATCTCTGGACACAATTGAAAAGCTCCTGCTTATTGAAACCAATAATAATACTGTCACTATCTCACTGTATGCTATAAGGATGGAAATAAATACATGTGATTAAAGTACTTGTGTCACCTTAAAAGTTCTTAAATTTATTAGGCTTTTTTTTTTTTTTTTTTTTTTTTTTTTTTTGTGGCAGGTTGTTATTATGTTGCCCTGGGTAGAGTGCTGTGGCATCATAGCTCATAGCAACCTCAAACTCCTGGGCTCAAGTGATCTTGTCTCAACCTCCTGAGTAGCTGGGACTACAAGCACCCACAACAATGCCTGGGTAGTTTTTCTATTTTTAGTAGAGATGGGGTCTTGCTCTTGCCCAGGCCTGTCTCGAACTGTTGAGCTCAAGCAATCTACACACCTCTGCCTCCCAGAGTGCTAGGATAACAGGTGTGAGCCACTAGGTCCAGCCCCTCTTAAAACTTTTTAGTGTTAAGTGATAAGTCATTTTATTTTAAAGATTTCTACTTCTACCCATCCTCTTTTACTTAATCCATCTTTGTTTATTGATCCTTTCTTTTGAGTGTGCCCTGGGAATATGTACTATGCATCCTTTTCCATAGTGTCAGGTTGGTTCTGGCTCCCCTGCCTGCTCTGTGACCTGTGGTATACATTTGTGAGCTAGCTGGCCCTCTATTAAAATTCCCTGTTTTATTCTAGATCTTTGTCTCTCACACTACTGCGTGACATTGGTATTTTTATAATTACTAAAGTATATAATACTACATCTTATACATTTAAGATATAAATGTATATACATTTGTGGAATTGAATGATAGCATCTTTTGTATGTGTGTAAAAAGCTGTAGGAAAAGAACTAATATAGACCACCAACCCATGTGCTCCCCTAAAAAGCAGATTGAAATCAATTGTCAATTTAAGGGTTTGTAAGATGTGCCTTTTTAAAAAGCAAGTGTAATGGCCTGGTGTAGTTCATGCTTACTGAGAACTTGGGTATCTTGCCAAAATCAACTACTTGATTGATAAAAATTTAAATTAAATTATTTAGAATTTTGCAACTGAAACCAATTTATAATCTGAAAGTTTTCTTACAGCCGAGTGTGGTGGCTCACTCCTGTAATCCCAGCAGTCTGGGAGGCTGAGGCGGGTATATTACTTGAGCTCATGAGTTCAAGGCCAGCCTGAGCAAGATCAAGATCCCATATCTAAAAAAATAGCCAGGCATTGTGGTGGGTTGTAGTCTCAGCTACTTGAGAGGCTGAGGCCAGAGGATCACTTCACCCAAGAGTTTGAGGTTGCTGTGAGCTATGATGCCATAGTCCAGGGCAATCCTTGGTAGAGTTTCAAAAAAAAAGTTTTCTTGCAATGGAAACATCCAATGTCATTGAATACCTGTGCCCAAATCTCTTAACCATTGTGAATTTAGGGTTGTTTCCTGTTCACCATTTTTTTCTAGATGCTAAACATTTTGAAAGGTGTGAGTTAATTATGTGTATCTGTCCTTTTCAGCTAGTATATATTTTTTTATTTCCATAGAAATTTTTTACTTTCCCTAGAAAGGTAACTGGACATAACATTGTAGAAGTACTTGGCACATAAGCATTAGTGATTTAGGGTACAGAAAAATGATGCCAGGTGCAGGGGGTAAGGGTAGAGAGACAGGTTTAAAACAGTTTCAAGTTGTACTGTAATATTCGTTGGTTTGAAATAACTTCTTGGTTTTCGTTAGACAGATTATTTTATTTGTCTGGTGTGTTCTGAAGCCCAAGTAGGTATGGCATGTTATTTTTTAATACTTATTACCTCAAAGATGTGGAAACAACCCAAGTGCTCATCAATACATGAGTGGATTAATAAAATATGGTATCCATGTATGTGTACCATAGAGAACTACTCAGCCATTAAAAAAAAAAAATGATGAACTAATAACCTCTTGTACTTACCTGGATGGAACTGGAGACCATTCTTCTAAGTGAAGTATTACAAGAATGGAGAAACAAACACCACATGTACTCACTATTAAATTGGAACTAACTGATCAACACTTATACGCACATACAGAAATTATACTTATCAAAAATCAAGGTTGCAGGGCAGCGTTTGTGGCTCAGCGAGTAGGGCGCCGGCCGAAGGTGGTGGGTTCAAACTCAGCCTTGGCCAAACTGCAAAACAAAAAACTAGCCGGGCGTTGTGGTGGGCGCCTGTAGTCCCAACTACTCGGGAGGCTGAGCAAGAGAATCGCTAAGCCCAGGAGTTGGAGGTTGCTGTGAACTGTGTGATGCCATGACACTCTACTGAGGGCCACAGAGTGAGACTCTGTCTCTACAAAAAAAAAAAAAAAAAATCAAGGTTGCAGAGAGAGGAGAGGATGAGTAAATTCATGTGTAACAGGTACAATGCGTATTATATGGGTGATGGGCCCACTTATAACGTTGACCCAAATGCTAAAAAGACCTTTATGTAACCAAAAGTTTGTACTCTCATAATATTCTGAAATAAAATTTAAAAAAATTGAAAAGGAAAAAAAAGAATAAAAAATAGAAAAGAAAGAAATATTTATTACTACAGAATTAAAAAAGCCTTTCTAAGTGGACTCTTTTTTTTTTTTTTTTGAGACAATCTCAAGCTGTCGCCCTGGGTAGAATGCTATGGCATCACAGCTCACAGCAACCTCAAACTCTTGGACTCAAGCGATTCTCTTGCCTCAGCCTCCCAAGTAGCTGGGACTACAGGCGCCTGCCACAACACCTGGCTATTTTGGGGTTGTAGTTGTCATTGTTGTTTAGCGGGCCTGGACTAGATTCGAACCTGCCAGCTCCTGTGTATGTGGCTGGCACCCTAGCCGCTGAGCTATAGGTGCCAAGCCTCTAAATCAGTGGTTCTCAACTGTGGGTCGGGACCCACAGGAACTATATTAAAGGGCTGCAGCATTAGGAAGGTTGCGAACCACTGCTCTAAGTGAACCCTTAATGCTTTATACACTGCAGTGCCTGGCAGTCTTCAGCCCTGAATAGAGGCATCGCTGATTCAAGAATAAAGCCACTCTCAATTCACTTTTTTGGCATTAAGAGTTTGACTAGAGATTGGAAGATGGGAATGGGGAATGAACAGATTGTGGTTCTTTGCAGTGATTGAAAGTACTCTCCTCTAGGGTTGATTTGAATTCAAACGTTGCTACTTTTGGACTGTGTGACCTTGAGCAAAGTGTTTATTCTTTTTTATTTTTTTAATTGTTTTTTATTAAAACACAACTTTGTACATTGATGCATTTATGAGGTTCAGGGTACTGCTTTGATATACAATGTGAAATATTTACATTGAACTAAGTAATAACACATCCATCATGATTATACTCATTTCTTAATAGTTTTGAAATGTACCATTGTATCTTTTTTAGTGGAACGTTCCTCATCTGTCAAATGTAGTTAAACCTCCCCACCCCATCAGGTAGTTGTGAGGTTGAAATTAAACAACATGTGTACAGAGCCCAGTCATATGCTAAATATAGTGTCCCTTAATAAACAGTGCTGTAAATGATTCCTACTTTCTGTTTCTCTCCTTAAAGAAATCCAACTTCCAGATGCAGAACTTTCTATTGTTTAAATTAGTATGGTGAACTGAGGAGATAATCAGTAATTCTTTTGGACCACAATGTTTTCATTAGAAATAACCATCTAGTTTTAGTACTTTACTGCCCCACTCACACTGTAGACATGTTAGGAACACAGATGGTAGATATGGTTTGTATTCTTGTTGTATGGGACATGAGATCATGACTCAGTCAATGAAACCATCTTATATATGTCCCGTAGAACTCAAGAGTTTTTAGTAACTTTTTCAGGGCAAATATCTCCAAAATTGTCTTCATTGAATCCTCCAGTGGATAAATTTGTGGGAGTTTAGGCTGTCGTGCTCTAGACAAAAGCTCTAACTTTGTCTCCAACCCTAGAGACAAACTAAATGGCTTGGTAAGGTTATGGACTTTGGAGTCAGAGAGCCTATACTTTTTCCAGCCAGACAATACAGAGCTGTTGTTCCAGTCCCTGACTCCCTCTTACTTGTTGTCTGACTCTTACTAGCTGTGGGCAAGTCACACCTACTCTGAGCCTCAGTTTTCCAATCAGTAAAATGGGGATAATAGTAGTCTTTTCTTATGATTAAGTGATGGAGCTTGGATGAGATAATACATATAAAGCTTTCATCAAGTTCTTCGAGCATAGTAGGTGCTCAACAGATAATTCTGCTTTGCCTCTTCCTTCTCTTCCCCTCTTCCTTTCTCTTCTCTCTCCTTCTTGTTATTCTTACTTTCTCCTTTTTTCTCCACTCAGTTTTTAGAAAAAGAGAAAACTAGAGAGATGAGCTTCAGAATAAAGATATCCTTATTTCTGTTTTGGATTTGATTGCTATGATTTGATGACATGGACTATAGTTGTAGATGTTGGGCCTTGCTGCTTACCAACAATGACTTTTTTTTTTTACTTGCTGTTTCCCTGCAGGAAGGATCAAAATGTTCTCTCTCCCGTCAACTGCTGGAATCTCCTCTTAAACCAGGTGAAGCGGGAGAGCAGGGACCACACCACCCTGAGTGACATCTACTTAAATAATATCATTCCTCGATTTGTCCAAGTCAGCGAGGACTCAGGAAGACTCTTTAAAAAGGTATAGAGCTATTCCTAATAAAGGGGGTTCTTGGATGGAGCAATGGCAAGAATACCTTATTGGCCCACTGAAAGGCTTTCCCACTGGTCATTCCCTGACATACTTGTGGAGGAAAAAAATATTAGAATTGGCCTTTTTTTCTTTCTTTCTAAGCTGAATTAGTAGTAGCCCTGGGAAAATAACCATTTTCAAAGTGCAGTCTTAGGACTGGCACCATTAGTCATATGGTGCATATGAATAATATGTGCATATGTTAATAATAACTGTGTTTTGGGAAGTTTTCTTAAAGTAACTTGTGATGCTGTTGAGCTTTGGGAAACTTCAGTGTCATTTTTCATGTTTTCCTCTTCTAATTCATTTAGCAAATTCATGTAAGTTTATGTTTTTGCTTTAGTTTTGTCTCTGAGTTCTCATCTTGGCCAAGATGGACTCATGAACTAGGCTATTCTTATCATGACTTATTTTTGTCTTTGGGTCTCTGAATGTTTTTTTTTTCTTTTTTCTTCTCTCTCTCTCTCTTTTGCTTTTTTTTTTTTTTTTTGGAGAGACAGAGTCTCACTTTATTGCCCTTGGTAGAGTGCCGTGCCGTGGCATCACACAGCTCACAGCAACCTCCAACTCCTGGGCTTAGGTGATTCTCTTGCCTCAGCCTCCCGAGTGGCTGGGACTACAGGCGCCCGCCACAATGCCCAGCTATTTTTTGTTGTTGTTGCAGTTTGGCCAGGGTCGGGTTTGAACCAGCCACCCTCAGTATATAGGGCCAGCGCCCTACTCACTGAGTCATAGGCACCATTCTCTTTTTTTTTTTTGAGACAGAGTCTCACTTTGTCACCCTGGGTAGAATGCCATGGCATTATAGCTCATAGCAATATCTTCTCTCTTGGACTCAAGTGATCCTCTTGCCTCAGCCTCCCAAGTTGCTGGGACTACAGGTGCCCACCACAACTCCCAGCTAGTTTTTCTATTTTTAGTAGAGATGGGGTCTTGCTCTTGCTCAGGCTGGTCTCAAACTCCTGAGCTCAAGTAGTCCACCCACCTCGGCCTCCGAGAGTACTAGCTAGGATTACAGGCGTGAGCCACTGCACCTGGTTTCTGAATGGTTTCTGAAGGTCAATTATTACGACAATTCTTGAGTCTAGGTTGAGTGATCTGATGAAAGAAAATTCAGAATAATTGCAGTAATCTTAAGGACTTTCTGCCCAATTCACCTTACCAGTCATTGGTGGGACCAGCCTCTTAGAAATCCGTGAGCCTGTTTCCTAAGCTCTTTCATCTTGAGCTCATAGTACAATCATCTATTCATGAGGTTTGGTTACAAATGTTGGCAAAGGCCTCAGCCATTGTGTAGGATAGGCTATGTCTAGCATTCAAGCTCTGTCATTCCCTGAAGAGTTTTCAGAAGGCAAATAATCCTCCTACAACTTATAGGTAGAAAGAAGATATGCAGGGCTATTTAGAATCCATCAATTTATAGTTAACAAAGTCTAGTATTAAGATTTGAGGCTGTGAGAGAAAAGACTGTAATAAATAGGGTTGTGGTTGATTTAACCATAGCTCTTGGTCAGTTTTCTAATTCTTATTGCTAGGAAGTTTTCCAACTTTCACTAGATCTGGAATTAATACTTGATTTCTTCTGTTTTTACCAGCCTGATAAAATAACTGATTTTAGAATCTTCCATCTGGCTCACAGTGGCTCACGCTTATAATCCTAGAACTCTGGGAGGCTGAGGTGGGTGGATTGCCTGAGTTTATGAGTTCCAGACCAGCCTGAGCCAGAGCAAGACCTCATCCCTAAAAATAGCTAGGCATTGTGGCAGGTGCCTATAGTTCTGGTACTTGGGAGGCTAAGGCAAGGGAATCACTTAAGCCCAAGAATTTGAGGCTGCTGTGAGCTGTGACAACATGGCACTGTACCGAGGGTGACAAAGTGAGACTCTTCCCCCCCCAATAGAATCTTTCATCTATATAATTGCATCCATGGAGGGGCTTTCCCTGCGTCTTAGAGACAGAGTATTGAGGATACAAACATTTCACAAAGAAAAGACAGAAGAGAAAGAAAATTCCTCCCAGAGATCACTGGCTATTTTTAGTGGTCTGGCTGTGCTATGGTTGGAGCCACACTTCATTTAGGGGTGAGGGTACTTTTCACCATCTCTTTCATGATTTTCAGCACCTGCTCTAGCTTGCGTGTCAGTAATTTGAATTATTCTGCAATACTTGGTGATGCATGTGTGTGACTCAAATTAAAACCTATTTAGCTGAAACTTTGATAGTAATTAATTACCATCTCAGCTCTTCTCTGGGACCATCACAACCACTTTGACTATCTCAAGAAGAAAAGGGATTGACTGATAGTTTCCACCTCCATTTTCTCTTGTTCATCTGAGAAAAAACGTTTGTGAGAGATATTCACTTACCAAGAATTTACCCAATCTCTCAGCTTCCTTTTCTCCCAGTCTTAGAAGGTAAGAATGTTATAGCCTCTGCATATCCCAGAGATATTTATGATGAAGGTAGCCAAATAGCAAAGCCATGAGTGTATGTACCTAATTCTTTAAACGTCCCAGGCACTTTTCACCAAAGACCTGAATGTATAGCATGATACAAGGCCTGGGGCATAGGACCTACCAGCAGGAAAATCTCCTCATGAATGATATTTCTAGCCCTGAACTAAGGGCTGACCTCCTTAAGCTATGCATTTCTATGCTTGAAAATAAGGAAGAACTTTTGATTTTTCACGGAACTTTAGTATATTTCATTGAAAAAAGCCGTATACATAAGTTTATAGCTAAATATATTTTGACAAACTAAACACATCTATGTAGTCAGCTGCCTGATCAGTAATCATGACATTTCAGCACCCCATGCTCAGGTTCCCTTCTAGCCACTGCCCACCTCCAGATCCCGAAGAATACCAGTCCTGACTGATTTTTCTCATTCAGCATTATGTTTGTGAGTTTATTCACACTGTTGTATATAGTTGCTGATTGCAGGACTTATCGGAGGACTTTCTCTTGGTCTTTATAACTTTGTATCAGTTAAATTGTGGTTAGAGACAGGTATGGGATTGTTGAATGGCCAGTGAGTGCTGTCCTACAGGATGAATAATCTCTTCTCTCTCTCCCTTGGGGTTCCAGAGTAGGCAGGGAACTCGAAGGTAGAAGTGGGTTGGCAGATCATAAGAATAGAAGTATTCTGTTTTGGCTGGGCAAGAGCCTCTCTGCTTTCTAAAAACATTTTTTTTTTGGCCGGGGCTGGGTTTCAACCTGGCATATGGGGCCGGTGCTCTACTCCTTTGAGCCACAGGCACCGCCCTCTAAAAACATTCTTAATGCCTAGTTTTTAAATCTCTTTTGTTTGGAGTGCTGTGCATGTGAAGAATTAGAGTCGCACTGGTTAATACATAGCAGTCAACCCAGAGACCTAAGGAATGTGCCTGGCAGGTCTGTCAGTTATGTGAATCTCCCCTGGGCTTGCTTTGTCAGAGCAGAGGTCTTTTCCAAATCACCCTTTCTCTTGGACTTAGCTCCATTATTAACTCTGAGACCTTGGACAATTACTTCTTTCTGTGCCTTAGTTCCTTAAACTTTAAGAAAAGAGTTTGGGTTATATGATCCCCATGGGACTATCTAAATCCAATATGCTACAATGCTGTGATGACAAGGGCATCCTCCACTGGAGGTTCCATCTGGTTGTCGGGTAACATTTGTTAAATTGTGATAGGTAAGTTGCACTCCCAGAGATAAGGACAAACAAAAGTAGGCGTGGGCATGGAGACAGCTAGCTAGCTTAAGCAAATGAAGACTAAATTTCTTGAGGAATGAAGCATTGTTTCAGGTGCTACTAATCTGCAGAGGCCGGCAGCCGAGAGATGCCAAACTGAGATCCAAATGTACAAACTAGATAGGTATATCTTTTGGCTCATTAGTAAATTTGGTTCCAGCCAGCAAAAGGAAAATCCATTTCTCTGAAGATACAGACCTCAGAAAAGGTTACCTTTATATCTGGTTCAATGTGGACACCGTGCTTTATGTGAATTTGAATCTATTTGTTGCTGGCAAAAATTACAGATTTTCTTTTTTAAATTCTTTTTAAAAATCTGTAAAACTGAATGATTCACTGGTAAAAGAATAATAATGACAATAATGATAAATAATAATGATTCAAAAAATAATGAGTCACTGGTAAAAAAATAATAATTATATTATTAGGATAATAAAAAACAGTATTTTTTTGAACCATTATTGCCAGGTACTGTGTTGAATACCTGATATGCATTATCTCCTTTAGTCCTTACAATAATCCTATAAGATACTCTCTATTATTGTCATCCCTATTTTATAAAGCAGGAAATTGAGGCTGAAAGACATTAAGCAAAAATGAAATAAAAACTGGTGTTTAAAGTCAGTCTTCTGGCTCTAAAACCCAGTGTTTTCATCGAAATGTACTCTTGAGGTATGGTGTGCAGGGAAGTTAGTATTATGGATTTTCTTATTCTTTTCCATTGAACACAGATATTTCATTTAGTTATAAAATTACTCTTTTCTTTTGCATATAAACCTTCAAAGGGTATGGAGGGGTTAAACAACAACATTGAGTTGTTTCTCTTACCTGGGGTTGAGGCAAGCAGCTGGAAGTTGGGAGTGAAGTAGGGCAGAATGTTTATTCTCCCCAGGGATGGAATCTCTCCGCTGGGCAAGAGAGAAACAAAGACTCATTAAATGTGAGAACTAGCCAAAAATACGGCTCACAGCTAATTTAACTAATTTGGGGGAGATTAGTATAGCTACACAATTGGCCCCTCTGTGCTACTGAACCCCCTTCAAGGATGCACCTAGCTAGCCCTCTGGTTTGTGGTTATGTCTGCTGAGACATATTTTACATTTTGCATAAGCCATGTTGGAGATTCCTTTAGCTAAATATAACATCTGGAGAAAGTAGCTCCTTTCCATAGCTTAGAAACAGACTGACTTTGTCTAGGACTCCAGGGAAAATTGAGCCTGTTTGGTGCTCCTGACATCTTCTTTCATGTAATGAAAGCTTAGTCTGTTTCATCCCCGTAGGAGCTAAGGTTTGGGCAAATATTATTGCTGCCACCTTCATTTGTTTAATGCAGTGGCTTCAAAAATGATGGCCCAACACTGCCAAATTTAACTCCCATCTTCATGTGGTCTCTGTAAGAGGCATGTTCTAAAGGCTCTCACCAAGAACAGAAAGAATTTTACCCACTTGCTTGGTTTAAAACTGAAGTAAACGTGGGTGTGCTTTATCCCACAGGAGAGAGGACAACCCTGTTCTCTCTTCCTCCTTTGACTTAGCTGGAACATTTTAAAAGTACCTCTGACTTTTCTGTCACTGTTTCTAGCCCTTGACAGCTGCTCACACTTTTTGGAAACAGGTCAGTTCAGATAGTCATAACACTCTCAATTACATCCTTGTTTTTATAGTGCTCCAGTTAACTGTACTCCTTTTTTGCCTTTAGTATTCTAAGTTTCTGCAAAAATACAGGTTAAATTGAGAAAGCCAGGTCATATTCCCTATTGATCAGCAGTTTTCAACTTTACCTGTGCATGAAAACTACATAGGAAGTTAAAAGACATTTTTTGTGACCTCAAATAGATAAAGGTTTCTTAGGATGTAAAAGGCATGGACTATAAAAGAAAAAAAATAAGGTGGATTTCATCAAGTCTTGGGGTTTTGTTCTTAGAAAAATACTGTTAAGGATGTGAAAGACAAGCAAGCTGCAGACTGGGAGAAAATATTTGCAAATATATATATATATATATATATACACACATACATATGTTATAATGATTTATATCAAAATGTAAAATAAAGAATTCTTATAACTTAATAACAGGAAACTACCCAAATTTTCAAAAATGGGAGAAATATTTTTTTTTTTGGTTGCAGCCGTCACTGTTGTTTGGTGGGCCCGGGCTGGATTCGAACCCGCCAGGTCAGGTGTATGTGGCTGGTGCCTTAGCCTGTTAAGCCACAGGCGCCGAGCCAGGGAGAAATATTTTAATAGACACTTTACTAATGAAAATATTGAAGTGGTCAATCAGCATATGAAAAGACACGCAATATTATTAATCATCAGGAAAAGGCATATTAAAACTATAAGGAGGCATACTGCATACTCACTATGATGGTGAAAATTAAAACAACTGGCAATACCAAGCATTAGTGAAGATGGACAGAACTCTCATATGTTGCTGGTAAAAATGTAAAATGGTAGAACCACTTTGGAAAATAGTTTGGCAGTCTCATAAATTTAAATACATATGTGCTTATCATTGTATTCCCTTTGCTCTAAGATAGGATTTCTTATGAATTCTTTGGAGTCCAGCTGTTTGGCACGTGTGAATAGAATGATAATACTTCGAGGAGGCACGTTGGGTGATGTTATTGTCATAAATAAGAAGAGGAAAAGAAATAACTCACAATGCTGGTGTAGTTGAATGTTCCTGGTGGATAATGGTAGTTCAAATGAATGGAGAAAGAATAGTTTCCCAAAGGTTGTTAAAGTTAAACCCTTTCTCTGCCCCCTTGAGAAAGGGTTTAACTTTTTGGGGTAAAGAATAGATGAGTTATTTAACCTTCCCTGTCTTCTCCAGCCACTGTACCCTCCCTGCCCCACTAAACTCAGTATCTGTCATTGACTGAATTTCCTTTATATCATAATGTGGTCACTAACTAAAGTGTTGCATGGTGCTTTATAGACAGCTGTTCCTGTTGCCCAATTTATCTTTTTGGTAGCAAAAGTCTGTTCTGATTAACTGAGCTTTATTCTCTTATATCTGATGAAAAGATCCTCTTTGGAGAAAAGAATAGGATGTGAAGCTGAGTTTATTTGAATAGGGGATGGAAGGCTGCCAGCTACTTCAAAGGTATCTCTGCTGATAAGGGGCATCAGGTTTGCTGCCAAAGCCAACACTGAGGGGAGCTTTGCAGCTCATGCTGTTGGTGGTGTTTTAGCTTTGGTTTCTGTGACACTAGGTCAGCAGCATCCATATGCTCTCCCTGGAGGCTTCTCTCTGGGTGATCCAGACTTTTTTTTTAGAATTAGGAAGATGCAGCTTAAAGGGACTGTGTGTTTCAAAGATGTCTGCAGTCTTTTGCTTAAGTTAGTTTGCTAACTTAAACCAAAAGCTTTGTTGTTGGGGTGTTTTTTGTTGTTGTTGTTGTTATTGTTAAATTAACTAATTAATTAATCATTTTTTGAGACAGAGTCTGACTCTGTTGCCCAGGTTGGAGTACATGGTGTTAGCTTAGCACACAGAAACCCCAAATTCCTGGGTTCAAATGATACTCCTGCCTCAACCTCTAGAGTAGCTGGGATTACAGGCACCTGCCACAACACTGGTTAATTTTTTTTTTTTCCCAAGACAGAGTCTCACTATGTCACCCTCAGTAGTGGCATCACAGCTCACAGCAACCTCAAATTCCTGGGCTTAAGCAGTTCTCTTGCCTCAACCTCTCAAGTAGCTGGGACTATAGGTGCCTACCACAACACCTGGTTAAACTTTTCTATATTTAATAGAGTCGGAGTCTTTTGCTCAGTTTGCTCCAGAACTCCTGAGCTCAAGCCATTCTCCTGCCTCATTCTCCCAGAGTGCTAGGACTGGAGGTGTGAGCCACTGTGCCTGTCCTCCTTTTTGGTGTTTTAGTTCCTTGATATCTGTCTGTCTTTCTGGAAAGAACTCAAGCTGCTTTGCTGAGAATATTCAAAGGCATAATGGTACTTTGATTATTAAAAATTAAAGGATGATTGGGCGGTGCCTGTGGCTCAAGGAGTAGGGCGCCGGCCCCATATACCGGAGGTGGTGGATTCAAACCCGGCCCCGGCCAAAACTGGAAAAAAAAAAAAAAAAAATTAAAGGATGATGCAGAGAATCTGAAGAAGAGCGATTTAATGACTGGAGTGTGAGAAAGAGAGGTGCAGTGGACAGAAAACGAAAGCGTCCAAGTGTAACCTGAGTATTTGAATACTGCTGTAAATTAGAAAATCACACAGCCAGTACGTATTTTAGTGAATACTATAAAGAAAGCATTATGGTAGCTGCTTAAAAATCAAACTGAGGAGTAAGATTTGCTTCCAGGAAGCTTAGAGCTTAGTCTATTTATCTTACAGAACTTTCCGTGGAATGATGGTGATGATGACAATAAGAGCACTTTTCATAAAATGCCTACTGTGAACACCACCCACTGTGGTGGGCCCTAAATGCATATTTTCTCTGATCCTTTATCTATTTTTGCAGGGTTTTCTCCACCCCCCCACAACTTTTTATAGAAGTATAACATACTTAGGGAAAGTACCTAATTTAGTAAAGTATGCAGTGCAATGAATGGTACCAGCACCTGGATAAAAAAAAAAACCTGTCACCAATATCTTTGCCCTCTTCTGGTCATTGCCCCTGCAGGGAGGCCACTATCCTGACTTCTCACACAATATAAGTATTTTCCTGTTTTAAAATTTTTTATGTAGGCTCACACCTATAATTCCAACACTCTGGGAGGCCAAGGCAGGAGGATCTCCTGAGTTCACAGGTTTAAGAATAGCCTGAGCAAGAGCAAGACCCTGTCTCTAAAAATAGCCAGGTGTTGTGGTGGGCTGTTTTTTCAGTTTTTCGATATCTGTCTAGTCCCAGGTACTTTGGAGGCTGAGACAAGAGAATTGCTTAAACTGAAGAGTTTGAGGTTGCTATGAGCTGTGACAACATGGCACTCTACTAAGGGTGACAAAGTGAGACTATCTCAAAAAAATGTAAACAGAATCATAATATTCTTTCAACAATTTAAATAAATCTTTCTTTTGCCTCCTGGCTTCCATTGTTTCTGATGAGAAGTCAATTGTGGTTCTTAGGTTTTTATTATTGCTTATCTATATATAGTATCCTTTTTTTGTTACTGTTAAATATTTTTTCTTCATCTTTAGTTTTCTTCTGACTATGAACTTCTAACTACTTCTTTGACTATGATAAAAGTCTAAGTGTGACTTTCATTGTATTCATTTTTCTTGGATAAAACAATATTCAGATGTCCTTGAACTGGAAATAGTGGTTTTTCTTCAGTTTGGGAAAATTTTACAAAACTTTTTTTCTGTCCCAACTCTCTATCCTCTCTTGCTTGTATATTAGACTGCTTGATACAGTCCCAGAGGTTCAACCATTTTTGTGTGTGTGTCCCTTAGTGTAGATGATTTCTAAAGTTTACCAGTTCCTTCTTTTGTTGCCTACAGTGTGCTGTTATTCCAATACCATCCAGTGATTTTTTAATTTCAGATATAGTATGCTTTAGTCTTATGATTTCCATTTGGTTCTTCTTTTATAGTTTCTATATATCTCCTGAAGTAAAAATTTCCTATTCCTTCACTCATTATATCCATCTTTTCATTTTTCCTTTCTTTCTTTTTTAAAGATGAGCTCTTGCTATGTTGCATAGGCTGTACTTGAACTCCTGGGCTTAAGTGATCCTCTTGCCCCAGCCTCCCAAGTATCATGTGGGTATTTTAAAAACATATTTGGCAGTTGTTTAAAATGTATTGCCTACTGTTTCCAGTTTTCTTTTGAACATGGATCACATTTCTTTTTTTTTTTACATGTCTACTAAATTTTTATTACATATTAGGCATTGTAGATGATATGTCATAGAGACTATAGGTGTGCTTATCTTCCTCTGAAAAGTGTTAAATTTTGTTTTAGTAGTACAAAATTAAATTAATCTAGAAGAATAGCATAAAATTACTGATTGACCATCTTGAGTGGGATTGGTTTTATCCTTTTTAATCTAGGTATATTTTGGTTTTGCCCCTAGTCCTGAAACATTCTTTTTTTTTTTTTAACCTCTTTGTTTGTATTAAATCATAACTGTGTACATTAACGCATTTATGGGGTACAACGCCTAGCTGATTTTTAGATACAATTTGGAGTGTTTACATCAAACTGATTAACATAGCCTTCAACTTACTTAATATTGTGTTAAGACATTTATACTCTATTCTTAATAGATTTGACATGTACCATTGCAATTACCCTCCCTCTATCCTGAAACATTCTATAAATTTAAGGTATGGTCCTTCTAGAGTTTCAATGGAAAGCCAAGATATTTATTAAGCCCATCTAAATTGACAGGCTTTGAACTCCAAATCCCATCTTCCCTACAGTAGGCAGCACCTGAGATGACCAACTATCCCAGTTTGCCTTGGGTTGAGATGGTTCTTGGGACATGAAACTTTTAGTTGTATCCCTCTACTCTTAACAGGATTTGGGTAGTTTCCAGTTTGAGGCTGTTATAAATAATGTTGTTATGAGCCTTATATTGGAAGGTTGTTCTTCTTTCCAATGTAACATTGAACCTGGCCACAATCTAGGCTTTAAGGATAGTGTATTCAAAACCTCTCACTCACTTCCTTTCTCCCCCTTCTTCCTTCTCCCTGTCTCTCATTCTTCCCCTTTCCTCTCCCTTTTCTCTCCTTTTCCTCTTCCTCTCCTTTCTCCTGCCTTTTCGTCCCTCCCTTCCTCCTTTCCGAACTCTATTCTTTTGAATAGTCTTTTAAAATGTTATAGTGCATGTGTAGTACAGAAAATTAGGAAATACAGAAAGTAAAAATTTGATTTTAAAAAAGAAGATTGTATTGCACATACTGTTTTGTAATCTGCTATTTTAGTAAAGATCTTTACCTTTATATGTCCATAAATTTTCATCATGTCTAAAACCCAGGCCATACAAACATTTCCCTATTGTCCTAAAAACATCCTTGACAACTGATTTGTCCAAGCCAGTATTTAATGCACACTGGTTTTATGTCCCTTAAGTCTCCTTTATCTAATACTGTTCTCTTTACATAACACCAATTTGTTGGCAAGACCAGGCCGATTGTCCTTTGAAATATCCCACCTTCTAGATTTATCTGTTTGCTTACTTGTGTTGTTGTTTAGCTTCTGCCTGTATCCTCGTATTTCCTATAAATTAAAAGTTGGTTCTGAAGGCCTAAATGGATTCAAGTTATAAGTTTTTCACCTAGAGTGCATAATAAATGATGTTAAATTACTTCACTTTAAATCACATCAGGAAAATTGTACATAGTACCTATTTAACCCACCAATAGTGATACTAATATTGACCCCCTAGAATAGGGGTAATAGTCTGAACTTCCATTTTATAGTTACATTTTTTTCTCACATGTTAACAAGCTGATTATAAGATTTTTTTTTTTTTTTTTTGCAGTTTTTGGCTGGGGCTGGGTTTGAACCCATCACCTTCAGCATATGGGGTCGGTACCCTACTCCTTTGAGCCACAGGCACCGCCCCTGATTATAAGATGTTATGCATGATGTCATCATACAAACATGATAATTTAAATATCAGTTGATAAATTTAGACAAGTTACATTTTACCATCTCTTTTACTTGACTGCAAGATGCTTCTTTGAGAAAAGGAGAGGATTGTTAATACAACTCATCAGGCACCACGCAAATGGTGGTTTGCAAAAACGTATTAGTCTCGGGAGAAACTATACACACTAATGGTGTGTAAACTGACTAGGTATCAATTTTTTATAATATAATTCACAGCAATAATAAAAAATAATAACTAATTCTAAATGAGAGTTAATCATGCCTAGGGACTGTGCTAAGTACTTTATATGTATTAACCTATTTAATCATCACAACAACCCTTAGAGACGAGTGCTGGTTTTATCATCCCCATTTGTAGATAAGAGCATCAGCAGGCAGGTTAAGCAGTCTACTCAAGGTTATACAGAGGGTTGATGGGAAATTTGGGATTTAAGCCAAGGCAGTTGGCTTCCCCGATCTCTTCAAGTCCTCATGCTCTGCTGTCTTGCCTGTAGGAAGGTGGCAGTCACCTCACAGAATTAAGGGCTCATGCATTCTGCTCATACATTCCTATGCTTCTCTCAGGCCAATGTTTCCATTGTGTTATTCTGATTCTGCTTCCTGCCCAGCTTGTCCACAGAGAGTATGCACCCTTGATTTTGCCTCCCTTTTTTTAGGACCAGCTTCTTTGGGTTCTCCTATTTATTTGAGAGTTTCCCTTTGAATTTCTTCCTGCTTATCTGAGCATGATTTTCGTTTAAAATGAGAACAAAATTAAAATTTTCCATCTTTTGTGGTAACATCATCTGTTTTCAGAAAATTTTCATCTTCTTCCTTCTTTTAAATACTGTACATTTTCTGATCTCTTATTTGATAGTTTTTCTACCTAATCTTACCTTTCTTTGCTTTTATGCCTAGCACTTGTGGTTTTTGTTTTGTTTTTACTTTTCTTCTTTTTCCCCAGGCTCCACAAATCATTTGGGTCTATATCCAGATTTACCCAGCATTTATTAAACATGAAACTTGTAGTTATAGATTAATTTGAATTGTGTGCACTAATTATTCAACAGACACAGGCTCTGTGCCTATAGCTCAAGGGGCTAGGGTGCCAGCCACATACATCAGAGCTGGCGGGTTCGAACCCAGCCTGGGCCTGCCAAACAACAATGACATCTACAACCAAAAAATAGCTGGGCATTGTGGCAGGCACCTGTAGTCCCAGCTACTTGGGAGGCTGAGGCAAGAGAATCACTTGAGCCAAGAAGTTGGAAGTTGCTGTGAGCTGTGACTCCATGACACTCTACCCAGGGCCACATAGTGAAACTCTGTCTCAAAAAAACCCCCAAAACCTTAGGAACCTAGGAGCTTCCCACTTCATGGTCTCAAGAACTCTCAGAATCATCTTCTTGGTTAGCTAAATAGTTATTGCTAAGACCCAGGGACAAGACTGAAAAGTAACATTTTCTGTTTCTATTTTATTTTTCCTCTTATTTTTAAGCAGACAACCCCAAACCTTGTTCGCTTTGAGGTTTTTGTTTTAATTGTAAAAGTAATATACGCTTTTTAAAGACACTGTGGGGAAAAACAAAAATAATAAAAAGAAGATAATGATTACTTGGAATCATTACTAACATTTTGTTGTATTTCTAATCTCTTTTCTATGCACATTTTTCTTTAGAAAATGAAGATCATATTGTATATATGTATATTTTTTAAATTTAACATTTTGAGAAAGCATTTTCCCCATGCCATTGCATCTTCTTTAAAAACATTGCCTTTTGGCTTGGCACCTCTAGCTCAGCGGCTAGAGCACTAGGCACATACACTAGACCTGGCAAAACCCACTAGAGCGGGTTTGAATCCAGCCCAGGCCTACCAAACAACAATGACAACTACAACCAAAAATAGCCGGGCATTGTAGCAGGTGCCTGTACTCCCAGCTACTTGGGAGATTGAGGCAAGAGAATGGCTTAAGCCCAAGAGTTTGAGGTTGCTGTGAGCTGTGACGCCACAGCACTCTACCAAGGGGGACATAGTGAGACTCTTGTCTCAAAAAAAAACAAAAAACAAAAAACATGCCTTTTATGACTATACAGCATTCTATATTCTGGCTATTCCATAACTTATTCATACATTCCTTCTGGTTCTTTGGTTATTTTATGTTGACTCTGCCTTAAACCGTGTTCTCATATGTAGAAAAAATCCAGAATCCATTGTTATCTTCTTGGGAATCACTTGTTTTTAGAGTGACTAGGTGGCCTGTGCTTTAATATGGAAATACCCTACTTTCATTTAATATAAGGCAAGGCCAGAGGATTTTCCCCCTCTTCTTCTTTCTCTTTTTCTTCCTCTTCTGTCTTCCTTATTGTCTTTGAGCTCAGCTGAGAATCTGGACCTCAGAGCTGTGCCTTAGTCTGGGCCCTGGCTGCCTCAGTGGAGTTCTTTTACCATGTTAAGTTTCAGTTTCCTCATCTTTACACAAGAAAATTACTCATAAGTTTACTTGTCCTTCCCAGAATGTCAGTTTCCTTATCAGTAAAACCTGGGAACAAAGTGCTCTGCAGATTATGTTATGGCCAGATGATGTTTGGTTATGTTCATGTAGAAGAGTGTGCATCTTGTGCCTTCTCCCAGCAAGGGTGGTCTTTGCATCTCCAAGCTAATCTTTGTTTCAGCAGTGTGTTATCACACAGGGTAGAAAGGAAATAGAGAAGGCAAACTGGGAGAGCTAGTCTCTAACTTTAATCATCTCTTCTCCAAAGCCAAGATAATCCAAGCCTTCTGCCCACATAAGCATAGCATCCTTTCCTGCCTTGCCTCTTCCCATGACCTTGTTTTGCTTTTGATGTTCATTTTGAGGGCAGAGAGAAGAAAAATGCATTTTCTTTTGCTGCTGTCTGAGTCAGTGGCCTTTCTGGGCCTTTGAGTTCATAAGCAAGGAAAATCGCAGTGACTACCTGACCCTTCTTTCAAGGACTCTTAAAAACCAAAAAGGGAAAAACACATTGCTTTATTTAGATTTAGGAGCACTACCCGTCCGTTCAGTTCAATTTAGTAATATTGTTTGATTGTGTATAATTGCTCAGTATTCGAGTTGGTACTATAAAAGGCCTACAGAGCAAGCTTTTAAACATGATTCAAGATCTTAGATTTCTTACATCTCAGCTGAATAGACAGGCCAGAGACTTCTGAAGTAGGTTACAACTTAACATGGCAACTTAATGAGTGGTATAGATAATTGGTTGTCTAAATAGGAGCTTGGAAAAGGAATCATGAGAGGAGAGTCAGGAAAGTATCATAGAGTGGAAAGAATTGGGCTGATGTTCTTTTAATTACCTGCTGTCAGGGTACTCAATTATTCTTATCTTATGGAAATATCTTTTAAATGTTTCTGTATTATCTGATACCAACTTCCTCTCCTACCTCTTTGTCCCCACTAGAAATGCCAGTCATGAGACTAGTCTGACAACACAGAGGCTTCCATCTGGCCAGCAATGGGAGAAATGTGTGGAAAGAACTTGAAGCCTGAGTACGGAAGGCTTTGAATGGCAGCTAGAGGAGTTCAAACTATAGGTCAAAGAGAGCTGCTATTCACCATCTTAGGCAGGGCAACGAAATCTTGAAAACCATTATTTCCAGGGGCATTGGTGCCAGTATTTGGTGTGGTTTGAGGTAGGAGAAACTATTTGGGAGCTACTGTAATAATTCAGAGTGATAATGGAAATGGAAAGGAGATTCACTAAGAGACAAAGTAAAGACGTTATGGACAGGACCCAGTGACCTGATGTGAGGTGGGAGGAGGTAAACATAGAGAACGGAGTCCAAATGCACTTACTCATTCAACATAGTAATGCATCAAATGTTTATAATGTGCCTTCTGTGCTCCAGGCACCCTGCTAGTCACTGGAAAACAGCAAAAACAAAGAGTTCTCTTTTTTTTTTTTTGAGACAGAGCCTCTTTGTTGCCCCTGGTAGAGTGCTGTGGAGTCATAGCTCACAGCAACCTCAGACTCTTGGGCTCAAGCAATTCTTTTACCTCAGCCTCCTGAGTAGCTAGGACTACCGGTACCTGCCACAACACCTGGCTACCCACCTCAGCCTCCCAGAGTGCTAGGATCACAGATATGAGCCACCGTGCCTGGCAACAAAGAGTTCTTGCCTATATGGAGCTTATATTCTATTAGGAGGAATAGACAATGCATAAATGAATTAATAAATATAAAATATATATCAGATGGTGATTAAATAGAACAGAGTATAAAGGCTGGGGTACTAGGGATATTGTTATTTTATACAGGGTCATCAAGGAAGGCCTCACTGATGAGATAGCATTTTAATTGATTCTCAGAGGAAATGAGGGATTTTGCTGTTAGCTTCCCTGTGAGGAAAGTATTTCAGGCAGAAAAAACAGTGTATGCATAAAGCCATGAGCTGGGAATATGAGTAAGGAAACCTTGTGCTAGGAGGCAAGAAGAAAAGTGGTAGGAGATGTGGTTTGGGGCAGGGGACAGACTGCGTCAGCAAGGGCCTTGGAAGCCATTGGAGAGCCACTGGAGTATGTGGAGAAGGATGGTACAGTCTGGCTCCTATTTAAATAGGATTGTTCTGCTTCTGTATTAATTAAGAGAAGATTAAAGGAAGAACAAGGTAGACGCAGGAAGGGAAGAGCAGTCACGGAAAGTTTTTTTGTGTATACATAATGCAGGCAGGAGGTGATATTGTATTGAAACAGAGTGGTGGTGGCCTTGGAGGTGGTAAGAAGTGGTCAAATTCTAAGAAGTATTTTGAAGTGGAGCCAATAGGATTTGATGCTGGATTCAAACTGGCACATAACAAAAAGAACAGTCAAAGATGACTCCAAGCATTTTGGCCCAAGCCATTGGAAGTTGGAATTGTCATTTGCTAAGTGAAGTGTATGAAAGAACCACTGATTCTAGCCCACCCCTGTAATTTAGTGAAGAATCTGAGAGCCAATGAGAAGCGACTTCCTTTAGTTCACCCAGTTAGATAGTAGTAGAGATGTGGCCAGACCTATCAGGTCTTCTAACTTTTATCCACTGTTCTGTCCAGGACACACCACAGTTCCTGAGGTCAGTTACAGACATGATAAAGGGAAGCTTTAGTGAGCCTAAGAGCTGGAAGGGAGACTTGAAATTAACTACATACAACTGACAGTTGAAGCCTTGAAAGTGAGTATTCAGGGTCAAGGGCAATGGAGACCTAGAGAGGGGACACGGAAGAGCTAGCAAAGAGGAAAGGCAGAAAAAATCAGCGTGCATCTAAAGCCATGAGGAATTAAAATGGACAAAAGGAAAATGAGAATAATATGGCCCAGAGCAAGCTCTTCAATGTGAAGACTCAGTGATGGGTACTGTAAAGTGGTTAGGAAGAATGGCATTGGAACAAATGTTGTTAGATTTGGATTTTGGAAGCTTGGAGAACTGTGCTGCCCTCCCCACAACCTCCTCTATGATTTGCAGCACCGTCCCTGCCTTTTCAGCTAATCATGAAAAGGAATATAATAATGTAAGCCTGAGACAGGGAGTTAAATTCCCTTCCAACTCTGGCATTATCTACTTGTGAATCTTACACAAGAATTTGACCTTCTCAAACTCTGGTGTGCTCACCTCTTAACTGTGAAAGAAGCATACTTCTCGCCCACTTTGCCTCCTAGAGATCATGTGAGGGTAACGATGACAAAGGACATGACACTGCTTTGGAAGAGAAGTGTTATATAAATCAAGATAACCTTTTCTGGTTGACTTTAAGTTTTTAGCTAAAGAAAACTTGATATACTCATAAAAAACTTTACATTAGAGAGACATTAAATGCAAAATGCATTGACCAATAAAATAGATATTGTTCTTTGCCTATAGTCCCAGCTACTCAGGAGGCTGAGACAAGAGAATCACCCAAGCCCAAGAGCTGGAGGTTGCTGTGAACTGTGATGCCTGGGCACTCTACAGAGGGTGACAAAGTGAGACTCCGTCTCAAAAAAAGAAAAAATATTCTTCTTTGAAACAACATAAAATATTGCTTCATATCTATGTCCAGTAGACTGCCATTAAATCCTGCCTGGGCCTTTAATTTAATTTAATTTAATTTAATTTTGTATTCATTGTTACCTAACCAGAGAAGTACCCTGGGCCTTAAGGCCATACAGGTCTTTTAAGCACTGGTAGGTCAGGCTTGGTCCCTCTGCTGAAACACTGGATGAGGTTTGCTCTGTAGAGTTGTGAGCAGGCTGTCTGTCTCAGAGCTGCAGGCTGAAGCCCCAGTGGAGTCTAATTCTGTCCTTTCAATCCCCTTCACATAACAGCATAAGAAGAGTGGGAATGGAAATTAATTGTACCTGCTGGCATTATTAAAGTTATCAGTGCATTTCCCCTCTTGGGCCAGGAAGATTAAAAAGGGTATTGTAATCAGAGCAGATGATTTCTGACATATCCATGGGCTTCCCCCCCAGGTTAGATGTAAGGATGTGTGATCTAAGCTTGTTGCCTCTGGCCTGATACCACATGGCTCAGGGGTATATAGACTGCCTCCTCCCCTCACCAGCTTTGGAGGAAAGTCAGGCTCCTACTTTCTCTGGATCAGAGATCTCTTAAGTGGAAAATCAGCCCTTCTCCCTTAAGATTGGTGTATTCTGGCTCCCCTTTTCTCATAAGCTGCGACTTGTTGTTAGGTTAGACCTTAGAAGTTATACCTTGTTCAGGTTCAACATGACTGAAATGAGGAATCAAAGTGTTACTCTCCGATGGTTCAGTTCATTTTAGCATGTGTTTATTAAATACTTTCTTCAACACTACAACCAAGCCCCAGACCACGGGTGGGGAACCTTTTCACTTTAGAAGGCTCCATTAATTTAGCTATAATCAAATAAGACCATATTCAAAAAACTTCAATTAGATATACTTAAAAATGTATATTAGTTTGTAAAAATCTAACTACTATTATGTACTTAATAATTTCAAAAATTATTTGTTAATTTTGAAGGTAATTAGCCTTTTAATGACTTTGTTATTACTGCTTTTTTGTTGGAAAGCATTTGAATATTTGGTTGCATCATGAAGGTCCACAGTTTCAGTTGCTTCTCTAGGTGGGGGTCAATCATTTATCAGCATAAGTGCATCTTTATTTAGGTTAAGTAGGAAAATGTAGATTTGGAACAATAATTTGGTTGATTTGGTTGAAATCAAAGATTTGGTTGAAAAAGCAAGGAAGTATTTCTCAGGCATGTCATCAAATGTGTGGGCATTCTACTACATTTTATATGTAAATGCAGTAGTAAGATTCTGTCTCAAATAAATAAATAAATACATATATTTATGCCCTGGCTAGAGTGCTGTGACATCATAGCTCACAGCAACCTCAAACTCCTGGCCTCAAACAATCCTCTTGCCTAAGCTTCCTAAGTAGCTGGGTCTACAGGCATCTGCCACAACACCTGGCTTATTTTCTATTTTTCATAAAGATGAGGTGTCCCTCTTGCTCAGGCTGGTCTCAAACTTCTGAGCTCAAGCAATCCACCCACCTTGGTCTCCAAGAGTGCTAGGATTATAGGCATGAGACACTGCACCCATCCTCATTTTTCCATATTTCAATTGGATTTTTCTTAACATCAGACAATGACCTTGAAATGTCATCTACTCAGAGCTCAGTGAATTCCATCTGTAAAGTTTTTTTTTTTTTTTGAGACAGAGCCTCAAGCTGTGATCCTGGATAGAGGGCTGTGGCATCACTGCTCACAGCAACCTCCAATTCCTCAGCTCAAGCGAGTTTCTTGCCTCTGCCTCCCAAGTAGCTGGGACTACAACTCCTGGCCATTTTTCGGTTGCAGCTGTCCTTATTGTTTAGCAGGCCTCAGGCTGGATTTGAACCTGCCAGCTCAGGTGTACTTGGCTGGCGCCTTAGCCCGTTGAGCCACAGGCGCTGAGCCTCCATCTGTAAATCTTTTTTTTTTTTTTTTGAGACAGAGCCTCAAGCTGTCGCCCTGGGTAGAGTGTCATGGCATTATAGCTCACAGCAACCTCCAATTCCTGGGCTCAAGCGAGTCTCCTGCCTCTGCCTCCCAAGTAGCTGGGACTACAGGCGCCCCCCATAACGCCCGGCTATTTTTGTTTGGGTTGCCGCCGTCATTGTTAGTTGGCAGGCCCAGGCTGGATTCGAACTTGCCAGCTCAGGTTTACATGGTTGGCGCCTTAGACCGCTGAGCCACAGGCGCCGAGCCACCATCTGTAAATCTTTAGGTATCTTAGTGGTATCAACTAAGCAAGGCTGAAATGCTAATTTGAAAGTGATATCATGATTCTCAAAGTCAGTGAACTTTTTATTGTATTTTCCAATTAGTAGGTCTACAGCAGCTGTCTATTCTTCAAATGTTTCATATATATTATCTTGTGAATGAGCTTTGCTAACTGGGGAAAATGGTCATTCCAAATTTTGTTTGGAAGAAGTGTTTTGAATAAAGCTTTTTTTGACATGCTTAGACTTTTTTTGGGGGGGGTCACATATCAGATATAGACTTAGTTTTACCTTGCTAAGAAATATTCAAGTCGTTTTGATTTGACATGCTATTTCCTAGAAATGCTTCATTCCTATAAAAATCTTCTTTCAATAGTTCACATTGCTGATTTTATTCTTCGTAAAATTTAACTATCCGTTCTTGCAGAGATAAAATTTTGGTTAACACCTGTCTCTGTGATAATCAACACACTTTAGAATGATACAATAAATCTATACTAAGTTCAACTTTACCATTTAGGAAACTGAAGATGCCATGTTGCATTTGCACAAATAATAGTTAACAATACTTATAACTTGTTGCAAAGTGTCACTTGAAAAAGTAGCTTTAGCAAGAAGATTTTGCTGATATGATACAATGAAAAGAAATGAAAGCATCTGGATCTGTTAATACTTTTTAAAATCTGTGCAATAAACCCTTCATGTTTTCCCAGCATGGAAAGCACACTGTCTGTACATGTGCTCAGTAAATTTACTAAAATACTCCAACTTCATGACATTTATCTTGGAAGTTGTTGGAGATTATCCATTCTCCTGTGGTCTGTTTGCCAGAATGCCCTCCCAAAGAGTAACACTTTGTAGCAGAGAAAATCTTCTGTTATGACCTGAAGTTTTACTATAAAGCTTGTGCTGAGTCAATGTATCAGCTGATTCACCCAAAGCCATTGAATAATATAGTATAAACTTTCCTTTTGAAGTATTGCGAGAAGTTGTTCTATTAAGCTGAAAGCTAATTCATGCTGCTGTTCAGTTAAGGTTGTCCTTGAAAGAGGCAGTTGTTTGTACTTTGAAACATCAGAGTAGAAGCACCCTACAACTTCAACAATGCATTCTTTCACAATTTATACAGCACTGACTGGCTTCCCTTTCCCTGCAAGCATACGAGCTACTTTGTAAGTTGCTGCAGTGGCATTATTTCCAGGTCTTATTGCAGCTTGAAAGAATTATCTTTGCTTTTGCTTTTCATCTTTTAATTTCTCCAATACAACCTTTTGTGCCACTCCTTCTAATTTAAAATATTTGTGGTCTTATACCCCTACATTGTTCCCAATAGGTAAGAGCTTACCACACTGCTTCTTGAATTTAAATCTGTTTTTTTTTTTCTCATGTGGGCATGTATTTGCTCATCTGCTGGTTTCATATTAATATTAAGCACATTGGATGATTGCTTTTACATTCTTGTAATACTTTACTTAGGAGGATGTTGTCCAAATCCTTCCAAGTAAATACAAAAGATGTAAAGTCTCCATCTTTCTTTATGGCTGATAGCATTCCATGGTATACATATACCCCAGTTGATCCATTTGTGGGTTGATGGGCACTTGGGTTGTTTCTATATTGTTGCAATTGTGAATTGAGCTGCTATAAACATTTGAGTGCAAAATCCTTGTAGTAAAGTGATTTCCCCCCCTTCTGGATAGATTCCTAGTAATGGGATTGTAAGAACAAATTGAAGTTCTATTTTTAGTTCTTTTATGATTCTCCATACTTTCAAAAAAGGCCATATTAGTTTGCAATCCCACAAACAATGTGTAAATGTTCCTTTCTCTCCTCATTCATATCAGCATCTGCAGTTTTGTGATATGGGCTATTGTTGCTGGTGTTAGGTAATATCTCAAGGTGGTTTTGATTTGCATTTCTTTGATAATTAGGGATTGTGAGCATTTTTTAGTGTTTGTTAGCCATTTGTCAGTCTATCTGTTCCTGTCTCTGGCTCAGTGATAAATGGGAGGTTGTTTGCTATTTTCTTGTTGATTAGTTTGAATTCTCTGTAGATTCTGGTTATTAGGCCTTTGTCAGATTCATAACATGTGAATAGTTTCTCCCATTCTGAAGGTTGTCTGTTTGCTGTAGTTATTGTGCCCTTTGCCGTGCAGAAGCTTCTTAGCTTATTTATTTTTGACGTTGCTGCAAATGCCAGTGGAGGGCTCAACTGCAACTTAGACTTTTCCTAATGAATGCAAGCAATGTAACCTAATTGTATGTACCCTTATACTATATTATTATAGTATACCTTATATTATTATAGTGTACCTAAATATTAATCTAAAAAAGAATTCTTAAAAAAGTAAACAAAAATAAAATAAAATATTTGTTATCCTGATGAGTGTTATAATGCTGATGAGCACTGAATTTCTTTAATGTTGATATTGCGGTATCACAAAGCAAGCACATTATCATATCTTTAGCAGAAATGAGATAACATTGTAATTCCCAATCATTGTTAAGAAAAATCTGTGTTCTTTCTTCAGCATTCTCTTGGTCTTCTTTGACAGGAAGGGCTTTTAAGCAGACAGAATTAAAAACTACTGTCGAGCTGTTCAATTATTCACAAATTCCACTCCAAGCAAAAACACAGTACATGGTTGTCAAAAGCTGACAACAGACTGGCATACTTGACCGCCATAAACTCTCGCTAACCAGCCTTGTGCAGTGTTGGAACGAAGTTAAAACTAAATCAAGAACTTAGTAACTGTGAATTTTACCTATGGTTAAATGTTCTAATTGTGCCTGTCAGTCTGGGAGGATTATTTCATTGAAACTTATTTTATTCTTTGGTGTTTTAAATATGTTCATTTTTAAAGTAAAATGAATGTACAAAAGATGCACAAAAGTGTGTTAATAAAAATAGAAGAATTTGTCTTGTACAATTTGGATTCAATCAAGGGGCCACACTTAAGGACCTGGAAGGACACATGTGACCTTAAGGCCACAGGTTCCTCCCCCTTACCCCGGAGGGTTCTGACTGCATACACATTGTACTATTTGTTGGTTTAGAGGAGAGAGGTACTAAAAAATATTCCTGACCTGGGAGTAAGAATCTTATCCAGCTTTCACACTGACTCCAATGAAACCTAACTGTGTCACCTGTCTAGGACTTGGTTTTCTGATCTGTAAAATAAGAGCTTGTACTAGTCTTTCTAAGATTTTGCTCTGAAATTCTGTAGTTAAGTTAGGGAATTTCTGTGAAAGTGGCAACCTGTTAGACACTATACAGATGTGTGGGACGTTATGCTAGTTCTAAGTGCAGACTATACATTCACTCAACATGTAGTTGATTGAATTCTGGCGCCACGTGTTGAGAAGATGAAGATGGCATGACATGACCCTGATGGGTTCTCGTGGGAGAAGCAGACATGTAAATAAGCAATGATGATACAGTGTAATAATAGGTTTTTCAGTGCAGGGAATTATGAAGTGAGGTTTGTCTTATGAAGTTTTTTTATGTCTTAAGGTGAGTGGGAGAGAGGAGTATAGGGATTCCTAGGATGCGAAACAGTTTACCCAGGAAATAAAGGAGTTTAAACAAATGGGGAGGGTTCCAGAACTACAGGTGTGTCATTGATGAGATTGGCTGAACACAGGTCTCTTGTAGGGGAATGGCAAGTGATGAGCCTGGAGAGTTAGGCAGGACCTTGCGTGCCTCACCAAAGGGCTTACACTCTGGAGCCAGCGAAACAGAAACCCTCTTAATGTTTTAACTTTTAATTTTAAGATAATTTCAGGCTTAAAGAAAGATTGCAAAAACTGTGAAAAAAAATTCCTATATACCCTTAACCCAAATTCCCAAAATGTTAAAATCTCATATATCTGTGGTACAAGAAATTAACACCGATAGAATATTAAAAGCTACTAATCTTACTCAGATTTCACCGATTACTCCACTAATGTCCAATTTTTGGTTCAAGGTTCAGTTTGGGATCACGTTAGTATCTAGATGAACTATTTCTAATCTCCAGTGACTCCTCTGTCTCTCTTTGTCTTTAATGATTTTGACCCTTTTGAAGAGTACTAGCCAGTGATTTCATACAGTCACCCTCAATTTGGTTTTTCTGATGTTTCCTCATGATTAGATTCAGGTTGAATAGTTTTGGCAAGAACACCATATCAAGTGCCATCCGGTTCTTCCCACTGCATTTTAGCAGAAGATACTTGGTATTGATTTTTTCTATGGCAGGTAGTGAAACTTTTGGTTAGTTGGTTAAGTGGGTATCTCCTAGGTTGCTTTACTCTAAAGCTACTACCTTTCCCTTTGTACACTAATGAGTATCTGATGAGAGTACTTTGAGACTGTGTAAATATTCTATTTCTCTTTCTTTTGGTTAATAGTTTTTAACATCTAAAGATGTTTCTTAACTGAAATAATTCCAGTAATGGTATTTACTTAGAGACTGCCATGGACAGATTTGCTTTTTAGAAAGATTACTCTGGGCGGTGCCTGTGGCTCAATGAGTAGGGCACCGGCCTCATATACCAAGGGTGGCAGGTTCAAACCTGGCCCTGGCTAAACTGCAATAAAAAAATAGCCAGGTGTTGTGCTGGGCGCCTATAGTCCCAGCTACTCAGGAGACTGAGGCAAGAGGATCTGCTGAGCCCTAGAGTTGGAGGTGGCTGTGAGCTGTGATGCCATGGCACTTTACTGAGGGTGACAAAGAGGTGCCACCCCCATATACCAAGGGTGGCGGGTTCAAACCCAGCCCCAGCCTAACTGCAACAACAAAAAAAATAGCCGGGCGTTGTGGCAGGCGCCTGTAGTCCCAGCTACTCAGGAGGCTGAAACAAGAGAATCGCCTAAGCCCAGGAGTTGGAGGTTGCTGTGAGCTGTGTGACGTCATGGCACTCTGCCGAGGGCGATAAAGTGAGACTCTGTCTCTAAAAACAAAAAAGATTACTCTAAGATGTTTGGGTGTGAGAGAGCGTCAGGAGTAGTGAGAAAACTATTGCAATAGTTCCTTTAAAAGATGATGGGGTCCTAATCTAAGGCAGGGAGACTAGAGAAAATGAGAGAGGCCTTCTGGCTATATTTGGAATCAAAATGATCAGGGTTCACATTTTCTGCTATAGATTTAAATACTGGCAAAATTCTGAGACAGGGAAAAAAGTCACATTTTCTCTAGATTATCAAGTATCTATGTAGCTGCTGGGTTATTCTTTATTAAATATATTGTAGGTCTCATGACATGACATTTCACAAGGTGTTACTTCTCCTCCTGAATGATTCTCAGACCAAATTTCTGCCGTTCAACCCAGAGCTGTTTCTAATCTCCAGCGTAGATGTGTTCACCCTTTGCTTATAGGATGTGAGCAAACCAGATGGTGCTCTCCACAGCCCAGAGGCTGCTTTCTTTGGTCCTTTCCCTAAATTTCTGCCACTTGCTGGTTTAGTTAGTATCCTTCTCTTTGGGTTCAGAATGAGTGTTCTCTGCCCTAACACAAAATCTGGAACTGTAGGCCATGATCTTAATGATTTGATGGTATCAAGGAAGCATTTTTTTTGTTGGTTTTTCCAGAGAAAAAGAGAAATAAGCAAGCCAGAAAAAAGAGAGAAAGGGAAGGAGGAAAGGCTCAGTTTTTACCTTCAGAAGCAGCATGGGGGAGATGTTTGTTTACTTGAGGGCGGTGTAGCTTTGCAAGGCAGCTGGTAAAAGCATTTCAGTTTTTCATGACTGGGAGTTTGAGAATCACTTGCAGAAAACCTGGGACATGGCCTAAGAATTGGGTTGCTCCTAACTCCAGGTCAATGGCCTACTTGAACTAGGCAGCAGGAGAAGGAGTTTAGGGCAGGGAGTTGAGTTTTTTGCTCCAAAAGCTATGGAAGGAGTCTGTCTACTTCTATTCTGGAGTCCAGCTGGATTTTTGAAAATGCCCTTGTGCCCTGGGAAACAACAGCCCTTTTAATATATTCCTGCCACTGTTGATGTGAGCTGATGAAAACGGCAGGCGGATGATGGAGGGAATGGTTACAAGTCCCAGGTGGGAGGTCATGACAGTCGGATTGTGATTGACAGAGGAATTTCAACATGCATTCTAGTCAGTTCCTCAGATAGCTTGTCTAAGTTCCCCAGGCCTGCCTCACACCATCCTTCAATACACTTGACTCCTTCTGGCCCACAAGACTCGCATTTCAGAGATTTGGCTTAGTGTCCACCAATCAACTCAAGAAAGTGGTGATGAGCAGGGAAACCCTCTGGGAGATACCACAGTGTAGGAAAAGAACATCATAGCAGGAATCAGGTAACCTGGGTGGGGAACCCAGCCCAGACGGTTTCTTTGTTTTTCTTAGTTTAATTTCCCACCACAACTTTGACATTTTCTTTCTGATTTTTGATTGTGATCTAAAGAAATAGTGAAGGAAGGCAAATTTGAATTAAAATCTGGTTCTCAGGCATGAACCTGAAAATCTGAAGTTTTCAAATTTTGTAAAATTACAGGTAAGCCAAGTGGAGACAAGGAGGAAAAGGGCAGGCATAGTTGTGACAACCAGCTCTCTTTTCTAGTTCCATATTTTATACATAGCGCTGTGAATCCAAAAATAAAGAGATAAAATCCTGTCTTTTTTTCTCTTTCTTTCTTTTTAAATCTGCTTCTAAATGTCTGTGTACTTGCCTAAGAAAATATTTCTCAACTTCTCTGGAATAGTTAGGGTTAATTAAAAATTATAAAAACACACCACAAACCTAGTGTATTCTTTATGTGTAGAGTTTACATAAAGGTTGACATGTGGTGGCTTAGAGCCCCTAATTCTCTCCTCAATTTGCTGGTTTCAACCCTGTGTATTTGGCTTCACTGTCCTAATGCCATGAGGAATGCGGAACCAACAAGTCCACCCTATCTAGGAGCTAGAAGGACATCTTGATTAAATTAGTGTCAAGGGGGGTGGAGAGAAAGGCACAGTCTCACAAAGGGTGTTTTGAGGAGCCTTGTAGCGCCTGTGAAGAATGAATGCTCTCGTTATCTATGGCCATGACCTGCAGCTCCACACATGCTAGAGACACAGCTCAATTGTCCCTAGGAGTTGGGGGCGGGGTGGGGATGATAAAGGGGAAAGGCCAGCTCAGCCATGCTCTTCATCTCGACTTGAGAAGACAGCCTTGCATGGAAAGGCAGGAATGCCTGTTGTTACTTTTTTTTTTGCTTTAAGTACAGCAAGCAATTCTTTGATCACAATCTTTGTGTTTGGAAGGAATTAAGAAGTATCCTTTCCTCTGGGTGTTCAAACCTCACTGCTCTTTGCTTCTCCTTTGGGTACTAAGAGGATTCCTGAAAGCATCCATTGTCTGGAGCCTCTTTCCACCCCCTTCCTTAAGGCTCCCCAAGAAGATTACTGCCTGAACTCTACAGGGCAAGAACAAGGAGCAGTGCCTCCAAGACAGTGCCCATCCTTGTCATTTACCCATCATTCTCCTCTGATTCAGCCTTATAAGTCAAGACCAAAAGGAAGACAGATGGACTGTTCAAGGCTTCTCCAGGACCATGCGAGTCAGTGGGAAAGCAATGATGCTTTCTAGCTGGATGATCCCTTGGCTTAGTTCCATCTGCACTGTGGCCAGGGTGCTTCATGAGACCATACTTTTGTCATATACCCTTTGAACCACCAGCCATCCAAATACAGCAAGTGGATTTAAAAGCTGATTTAATTTTGGATTCCTTTCCTTTAATCATAATATCCCAGCAGCTTATTTTTATAGCTCTGCATATATGATTCTCTTTTGAACAGATGGAATCACAACTTTCCCAGCAGTATATACACCTGATGATTTTAAAACTGATAAATCAAGAATATCCTCCTGGGCTCGGCGCCTGTGGCTCAATGGGCTAAGGCGCCAGCCACGTACACCTGAGCTGGCGGGTTTGAATCCAGCCCCAGGCCCACCAAACAACAAAGATGGCTGCAACCAAAAAATGGCCAGGCGTTGTGGCGGGCGCCTGTAGTCCCAGCTACTTGGGAGGCAGAGGCAGGAGACTTGCTGGAGCCCAGGAATTGGTGGTTGCTGTGAGCTGTGATGCCACAGCACTCTATCCAGGGTGACAGCTTGAGGCTCTGTCTCAAAAAAAAAAAAAAAGAATATTCTCCTGCATTATCCTGCTCTTTCTTGCTGTGAAGATTTATGGCCTTTCTCCCCCTCATCTTTACCCAATAATTATTAGGTACTCAAAACATGAAGAGCATTGTACAAGATGAAGAGAATTCAAAAAAGACAAAATACCATCGAACACGAGTTTGTGAGCTCACATTCCAATTTCGCCATTTAATAACCGTTCCCATGGGCACATTGCTTGACCTCTCTAAGCTTTAGCATCTATAAGTTCTAAGTGCTTTCTGTGCAGCAGAATAGAGTGGTTTTTAGTGAAATTTGAGCTGGGTTTTTAGTGAATGAAATTGGTTTCCCTAATTAAGATGAAAAAGTGAAGCATTTGTTAGTGTGGAGGGGAGTTGGAGTGGAAAGACATTCCATATGGAAGGAACAGGCTTCAAGATGAAAGCACAGAAATGTATGAGCACTCTTCAGAGGGTGGTGAGTAAAAAGTTTGGCTAAAGCAGAGTGTTGATGAGGAGAGTAGCCAGGACAAAGTTGAAAAGAGCCCTGAATGCCACACTAAGGAGTTTGGTCTTTATTCCGAGAGCACTAGGGAACCATGGAGGGTTGATTCATAGGAAAGTGATATAATGGTGTTGCTGTCTCAAAAAGAATGGGTCTGTAATTCAGGGACAGGGTAATAAGGACCTGTGATGTGGTAGCAGTGGCAGGAGGAATGAAAAAAAGACAGACAGTGCTCGCTTTGGCAGCACATATACTAAAATTGGAACGATACAGAGAAGATTAGCATGGCCCCTGCGCAAGGATGACACGCAAATTCGTGAAGCGTTCCATATTTTTATGTACTCAGCCCTAATATGAAGCTAATTTATAGCTTTCATATGA
>CAUYON010062840.1:0-10578 GCA_963573935.1 Arctocebus calabarensis | reverse complement strand
AGGGTATAAAATTCTGGGCTGGAAATTGTTCTGTTTAAGTATGTTAAAGATAGATGACCATTGTCTTCTGGCTTGAAAAGTTTCATTAGAGAAGTCTGTGGTCACCCTAATAGGTTTGCCCCTGTAGGTCAGTTGGCGCTTACTTCTGGCAGCTTGCAAGATCTTTTCTTTTGTCTTAACTTTGGATAAATTCATCACAATGTGCCTTGGAGAGGTTCTATTTGTCTTGAGGTGACCAGGGCACCGATATCCCTCTGAGAGGAGTATGTCAGAATCTTTGATGATATTTGGGAAATTTTCATTTACAATATTCTCTAGAATGGGACATTCTTCTTATCTGTCAGGGATACCTATAACTCATATGTTTGAATGCTTCATAAAGTCCCATAATTCTGTCAGTGAACGTTCTGCTTTCTCCCTCTTCTTTTCAGCCTCTTTAACTATCTGAGTTATCTCAAGAGCCTTATCTCTACCTCTGAGATTCTTTCTTCTGCATGGTATAATCACTTGTTAATACTTTCTATTGCATCCGTAAGTTCCCTAATTGACTGCTTCAGCTCCTTCAGCTCTTCCATATCCTTTTTATATTCTTTGTATCATTCATCTCTTATTTGATTCTGTTTTTGAATTTCCTTTTGGTTATTATGCACTTTCTCAGCAATTTCTTTCATTGCTTTTTGATTGTTTTCCACTTTCTCAGCAATTTCATTTATTGTTTTCATTATCTGAACTTTAAATTCCCCTTCTGTCATTTCTAACACATAGGAGGGTTCTTCTGTGGTAGCTATCTCCTGATCCCTAGAAGGGGTTACTCTGGCCTGGGATTTCATGTTGCCAGAATTTTTCTGCTGATCTTCCTATGAGTGTTTTCTTGTATCTGTTTCCTTTCCTTAATTTTCCCTTCACTTCTTTTTGCTCTTTAAGTTACTGTGCCACTGGCCAGACGTTTTAATGAGTCCTTCTGGTCTTGCACCAGAAGGATGAAAAGATTAAAGAGCAAGACGGGAACAAGAATTTAAAAAAGAGAGAAAGGGGGGGAAAAAGAGAGAGAAAGAAGAGGGAGTGAGTAAAAAGAAATATTAACAAAAAGAAGAGAGGCAGTGAAAGAGAGAAACAGGAGAAATATAGGTATGTGGTAGGGTACTAGGGCCCAACCTTAGAGACCCCCTACCTCTGGGGGTGCTGGGTTGAGTGATTCCCTTGAGGTCAACAGCTCTTAGCCAGCCAGCTCAGACACAGTATCCCACTGCCACCAGGTACAGAGGAAAGACAAAAATACTATCAATCAAACCGAAAGAAACAGAAACCCTTATGAGATAGAATTAAGGGGGGGAAATAATAGGGTCAAAAACAGTAGCAAAAATAAAATTCTATTGTTGAAGAAGTCAAAAATGGAAGATTTTTTTTCATCATTCTAGTTTAAATACTAGACTGATGAAAAAATGTCAAAAAAATGTTAAAATTAAAAACCAAAAAAACAAAACACAAAAATTCCACAACCAAGCAGTATATATATCTTTCTAGGTATTGACCAGGCAACAGGTGATCTTCTGAGGTATGAGATGTTAATCAATCACAATGTGATACAGCTGTACAAGGTGGGAGCTGGAGGCCGCTGCTGATTACTCAAACCCTGCACTTTCAGGAGCCCAAATTACTCCTCAACCCACTCAAAAGACATTCCAAGCTATACACCTTGACCAACCAGAAGCTTTACAGGGATAGCACTTATCCCTGAGATCTTTCCTGGCATGGCTGCCTGCTTATCCAGTGAGCCAAGTCTAGTCTCCACCTATGTCCCTGAGGGCCACGGCTGTCAATCTGCCAAACACTTAGATCTCCACACTTCCCCAGTAGCACAGTCCCCACTTTGGGCAACTCAGTCAATAGATCACTCGCCCCAGGTCTCCCGGCGAATCCTGGTGCTGCAACACACAGGGGCGGCCCACAGCTGAATGATATTAGCTCCTTTACAGCTCAGCGGCTCAGTCTGGGGCCCCAGTCAACACCCAAAGTCATCCGCTCACTGGCCCAAGATCTCCCAAGGCATTTCAATCAAGTGTCCAAGTCCCCAAAAAACCCAAAACAGCCCCCAGGTAAGGCTTTACCTGCTTGCAAACTAGCCATAGCTGTAATTCCAGCTGTAGGCAGCCTCCAACCAAAGAAAAGCACCCACCACTTGCCAGTTTTCCACCTCTTCAGTCCTCCTAGTGGGGTCCAAAAGTCTCTCACTGACCTCCTGTGTCACCAAAGGGAAGCCTCTGGACTGAACCTACCAGCCAGAGATGCCTGGGGTCCTCTCTCCCCACTTAAGCTGCGCCTGGCTACACAAAAACTGCTAATCGGCCGCCATATTTTTTTCCCAGGTGATCACTAATTTTTTTTTTAATTCTTTTTTTGTAGAATCAGGCTCTAGCTACGTTGCCAAGCTGGTCTTAAATTCTTGGCCTTAAACATATCTCCCATCTGAGCCTCTCAAAGCACTGGGATTATATACATGAGTCACCATGCCCAGAGTTTGGTACTTTTTATTACCCAGTAAATAATGTTTCTGGAATTCCTAGGACTCCTGTAACCTGAGGACAGGTGACTGGAGCCCTGTATTAGCACCACAGTAAAGGGGAGCACTTCTGCCCCTGCGTGAGGACAATAGATGCTATGACACCATGTCTAGGGGTATCGGTAATGTCTGCTAAGCACGAATCATTTTAGAACACAAAAAAGATCACTTTATAATCTAGAAGAAGATGTTTTTTAAAAAATGAACATTCAAAGATAAGTGAATTAGAGACATTACCTAAGGTAAATACACCAGAGCATTTTGCCAATTTTGTAGATGGGCTGTGTAATGGAGTTAGGACCAAACATTCTTATTGGCATCCATCAAAAGGGATTTTGCTCTTTGGAGCATATGCAATCACATGAGCACATATGCCCTTAGGCTTGGCTTTGTATTTTGGCAGGCAAAAATATATTTACTTGGGTAAACCATAGTACCTATCTTTATGCATATTGCACAAAGGAACATACATATGTATAAATTTATCATTTTATTGAAATAGATAGCAATTTGTATACTGTGCTTATTCTAATGTGTGGGAGCATAATGTCAAATTTAAATAAACAGGTAATATTAAATGTAACTTTAGTGAATCTTTTTGGGCAGAAAGGCCAGATAAAACAAATGGAATACCAATTAATGTAACTTTTGAAAAATAATTCCTGTGTCTTAACATGTTACACATGCATTATATAGTATAAACACCTCTACATGTACAATAAAACATTCAGAGGTAGACTTTGTATTTCCTTAGTAGTTCTCAAAGGGATGATATGCTGTATTCTTTCCATTGTTCACTTTGTAGAAAACCTTATCTTTTTATTTTGAGAGGTCAGTTGTTAATACACAGAATATATTTAAACCATCATCACTTCATGTATTTCTTGTGCTGTTAGTGTCACTTTTCTAAGACTAGCAAAACATACGAAAATTATTGCTAATCTTCTTTTAGATGATACAGTGGCAAATAAAAGCTAAACTCATGAAACCTAGTATGTGCATAAGTATTAAAGACTTTATTGTGTGAACCTGTCCATGTCCTTCTAGCCACCATTTAAACCACCTGACCGGCTTACGTCCATGAATAGAACAATGATCAGAACCATGGTGAGCTTAAGTCCATCTTAAATATTTGTGCATAGGGATGTACAGAATACATTTTCAATCTGAAAATATACTTCAGAATTAGAGATTAATATATATGATGTTAGTCTCAAATGACTCGTTATATAGAATTAAAATTGGGGTCCATTATTTTGATGAGATTATTCTGCTCTGAAGAAACTGGAAGAGTAAACAAGAGAAAGAGAATGTCTCAGGATTGAAAACTAATTAATTAGCAGGAATGGTAATGCCTTGAATTATGCCAGGAAAGCTTCAGGTGAGAAGCACCCAGTAGTCTCTGAAAAACTCCTGAAAGTAACCAATGCAATAGAATAGACTATAACCATTTGCCTAGTCTCTAACACTGTGGAAATGGGTTGAGGTGGGGGGATCAAAATCAAAGCTGTAAACCAAAAGTGGGGAAAGAGAAAAAGGAAATATCTATAACCTTCCCCCCTACTAGGGTAATAGCCCATTCTAGGTGGTAAGGGGAAAAAGACAGAACTTTGAACCAAGTTAAAAATATATAGTGCTATACTGATGATACCGTATTAACGATACCTGTATTAATTGGAAAATATTTAATACCTGAAAAGGACTAACAAGTCTTGGTACCTAGTTTAATTTCCATCTAGGACTAAAGAACCAGTTTCAAATATTAGTTATAAAGGGGAAAAATAATAACATAATAAAAATTGCTTTTCAATTATCCCTGAGTACTTATTATCCATCATGATGATCACATAAATAAATAATGCGGGCTACAGAACTACATGGGAACCAAAGAACTATAAAATTGGAAAAACTAAAGCAGGAGAAAATTTTATTAAGCTGGGAAGTCAATAGTATTAAATACAGCAAAGAAGTCAAGAAAAAGAAGAATAAAAAGGTCACTGGTCTTGAGGAAAAGATAAGTCACTCATGACGGTGGAGAAAGTAGTTCCAGTTCAGTAGTGCAAACAGATAGGAAAAGAAAGGGGGATAAGACATGAAGTCTATACGCACATATAGGTACACATATAGATGCATATAGGTATTTGAGAAATTTGGTGGCCAAATAGGGAAAGAATAGGATGTTCAATAAAACAGAGTATGTGAAATACTAAATAAGCAATGTTGATAAAATACAATCTTCTCTAATATTCCTTTATATCCAAACTAATATTTTTATTAGTGTCATATTTTTCACCATTACTACTCATGAAAAGGTTAGGTGCATCTAGATTAAAGATCTTTTTCTTGCAAACTGTCCTGCCACTTGTGCAGGACCGGACCTGCCACTCAGGTGTCAGGTCAGGTAGATGGCTCACTGTTAGCCTTTGTACCAACAAAGGTACCAAGAGCCTGCCAACCAGGGGTCCAGTTCTCACCATGGCACAGAGGGACAAAGGTGAGAGAGGAGGGTTACCAATGAGAAAACAATCCTCTTTTCTCCAGGTAAACACGATCCCACATCAGGGCAGCCTTATAGCCTTCCCTAAGCTCCTAGGACAGGATCCCTGCACTATTGTGTGTGGTATGAGAAAAATGAAAGTGTGGCACAGAAAAGGGGAAAAGAAGGAGGAAGGCCTGTCTTTTACTATTTTCATTACTCTGAACGAATTATCCTTAGAAACCATAGCCTTACTTCACAATCCCAACATGGCTTTGTGAGAATAGAAATGGTTATTTTTTATTCTTTTATTTTTTTTTGAGATAGAGCCTCAAGCTGTCACCCTGGGTAGAGTGCTATGCCATCACAGCTCACATCAACCTCCAATTCCTGGGCTCAAGCGAGTCTCTTGCCTCAGCCTCCCAAGTAGTTGGGACTACAGGTGCCCGCCACAACGCCCAGCCATTTTTTGGTTGCAGCCATCATTGTTGTTTGGCGGGCCCGGGCTGGATTCGAACCCGCCAGCTCAGGTGTACGTGGCTGATGCCTTAGCCTGTTGAGCCACAGGTGCCGAGGCAGAAACGGCTATTTTTAATAAAATAATTCAAAAATTATAAGATTAATAACATTTTTTTAATAGAAAAATATGGTAGGTTCTAAAGAAGGTTTAAAAGAGGCAACTACTGGAGGCTGTTTGATTAACTGCTTTAGACATTTTAAAGCTTTTATTTAAAAAATAGTCTTAAAATTATTTGTTACAGTTATACACAAATTTATATCCTGTTTTTCTTGGAGTATTACAATTTTTTGTTTTGTTCCCATTAATGATAACTCTAATTTGAATTTCTTCTTATTTATTCCACATCCAATTATGCAATCCGTTTCACAGTGGAATATAAGAAGTGATTACTACAGAGGAGGACTTTGGTTCATCAATTCCCAACAGCATCATTTTGGCCAGTGATTTTTTGCTGTCCTCCCCTACTTAGAGCCAATACCACTATTTTTTGAGATCCCTTGAACTATACTTTCTTCCCTGATTGTCCTGAGGTTCAACTCACAAGACTACAGTAGGTCTATAATAATTACAGCAGAGCTATTCATTCTGCTGTTTCATTCACTGGCTGATAACTTAGCTGCAAACATTTAAATACAATTTAAAAATTCTTTTGCACTAAAATTTCATGAAAAGCCTGTAAGTGATGGAACATCTTTTCCCTTCTTCACAAAATCTGATCTTTCCTTGTTACCTTTCTGTTTTTTAAAGAGCCTCTGTGACAAAGATATCTAAGGTAATAATATCATAGACTTGTTTCCTCTTGTACGTTTCATGATACATTTGACTATGGTGACATTTTTTGTGTTTTTGGTTTCTTTATAATGTACTTGAAACCACCTAACTATTAGTAATGAGACCTGGACATTTTATGTAAGGCATGGCTTAAATATAAGAGAAGAAATATAATTCTAGAAAATAAAATGTAAAAGGACACAATAATGAAAACCAATCAAGCAAGCAGAGAAACCAGAGGGTATATACACCAGGAAAAGATTTGATTCTGTGTGTATAAGCATGCATGATTCAGGATTTAATAATTTACTTGCTATAATTACCTTTGATAAAAAATTCTTTTCATGTGGTCAAAAATGAAGCTTTGTGATATTTTAAAAAATCCATTTGCCCTTAAATAAACTTCCAGTCCAAGCTAACATTTAACATTGTTAATTAATAATCCTCAGGGAATGGTGGCCTTGACCTCTGTACTCTATCGCTAAGCAAGGGAACTCCCTGTAGAGTCATGTAAGTAATACATGATTATAGTCAGAGCACCAGAGTCATTATTTCATCCTAAAAATTGATCAAAACATATACAATTTATTTTTCGTAGAATGTGAGTTAGCAGTATTTACATCAGCAATTCAATGCTCAAATTCACACTTCTATTTTTAGCTTAAAATTCACTTGTTTATTCTTAACCCAAGATAGCCAGTCAAAATAAATCTATTCATTGGCTCTAGAAAATGAGGAACTATTAGGTGTAAAGAACTGTTCTAGATGCACTGCTGAATATAAAAGAATGATACAACCATGGTCCTAGTGAAAGCTACTATAAAGCAGGTGAAGAAGACCACAAAACTAACCTTATGAATAAATTATATAGCCAGTTGGATTGTGAAGAGTACTATGAAGAACACATAGTATAGATTAAAGCACATGCAGTGTCTTTAGGGTGAGCATAAAGGTTTCAGGGAATACACCATTACGGACTCGTTGGTTATCATAGATCCATGGATTCTGTATTTTATACCACTACATACATAAAAGTGGTTTCACTTAAAGATTGCAGATCCATACATGTTTATGCATATATCAATCTTTTCACAGAAAGATGACTTATAGCTTTTGTCACTCTTACAGAGATAACGTTCCAAAATAAATAAAAAAAATTGATGTTGCAGTATTTTGTTTCCCCAACTGTAGAGAGCACGAATCACTTCTTTCCTATTACCTTTGCTTGTATTACCAATGATTATGAGGGTTATACTTTGTGGAATGATTATGTTATTATTAAACATATTATTATTTACTTTCAGTCTGAAAAGTATAAATACTAATATTTATACTACAAATTATTCTGTTTCCTCTTCTGATATATTAGCCCTTTTTGGTTTAAACAGTGGGAATATTAAAGTGATCACAATTACAGAACTCACCAATATATTGAGTTTCTACTTTTAAAACACTGATCATTAACAACAACCTCATCTAGAAAAGTGTTAAGTACTTGGAAAACCAATAGCCATCCATTCAAGCCAAACATTTTTTAGTTTTTCTATATGAGATTAGGTTGTTCCCATTACTTTTATCTAAAATTGATAGCAATTCCTGCCTCAAAAGAGTTATAGGAACTAAGTGGGGTAATACCTAAGGAACTTCATCCTGTATTATATTCCTTCTTTTTGTTTTTAAATAATGTATGTTTCTGCTTTTCTTAATTAATACAAAAAAAGGTGCATACAAAGATTCTGTGCTATGATGAAGACTTTCTTGACATGTTGTTTTTCCCCAGAGTTACTTTATCTTAATCCTCCCTGGATAAAAAGTGCTTTTTTTCTGTCTTCTACTCCTTTTTCGTAAAGAAGACCAATAATGCCAATCATTACTGGTTAGTTCTGTCCTCTGTGAGTCATTCAATAACTACATACTACACAGATCTAAATAATTTGAATGAGAAACAACTTGTGTTATCCAGGGGAAATTATTATTCATAAGTTACCAAATTGGCTGCTATGTTTTGCTAGACTATGTTACAAAAAAAAAAGAAGAGAAAGAATGAATGATTAATTCCCTGAAAGAGATAACTCAGGATTGAACTTTATCTTTGAGCATAATTAGGATGAAATGCTGCTAATATTTGGTTAAAGGGAAAATAGAGGAATCAGCGAATAAACAAGACAAATTGCAGAGACAGAATGCTTCTGAAAGGCTCAGCATACGTTGTTCATTGTGGTCAGAATGCTTTTGTGTTGTCCTCTTTCCTGGGAAATGGAACGAGTTCTCCCACCTTTCACATGGGCATGAGGAGCTGAGAGATTGGCCGATAAAACCAAATCCAACAAACTGAACAGGGAGGACAGCTGGGAGGTGTTTAAATAACACCTTTTATACCCAGTTGTAGTGCCCCTGGTTTGAAAGCAAATAACAAAGGTTATGTAAAACAAAGAAGACCATAAAGTACATGGAGATTCCAGAATCTTCAGGAAAAGTAAAAATTGATTAACCATTTTTCTTTAAAATAAGTTGCTGACACCAAGCAGAGAATACAGTTATTTGAAGGTCATTTTAATTTAGTTTTGCTATAAAATATATTGCTGTGAACTGTATTCTATGGCATTAGCTTCATATATATAATTTTGCTTTAATTTTTAAAGTTTCATTGTTTTCTGAGAAAAACAAGAGTTTATTAAGAGTTTAATTCCCAGTTTTTTCAGTCATTTGCACTGCAAGTGAAATAATTATACTATTTGATGAACACATGTAAATAGCCATCACATGTAAATTCACAAGTGTAGAATAAGCCACTAATTAAAACATCTGAATGAATCCAATCAATTCGATACTCTTTCAGTAAGAACACATACCATACCAATACAGAATTAATCTATTCAATGGATTCAAATGCATTTCTTTTAATTCACTAAGATATGATAGGAACAACCTTGAAAATGAAATTCCATTTATCAAAGTCAATTAATATTTAACTTAAGCGAGGCTATATTTGGATTTTGTGAGAGGAATATTTGTCCTTTGTCATTTAAATGATTTATATATAAAATCAGAGAGACCAGTGGAATTTTACTTCTGACTATAACAAATTAATTGAATGCTTTGGAATGAATGTTCCTGTTAAAAAAGGTGTTCTAATTTTTAATTTAAGGAATTATTTCAACTCTAAAAAATATAAAAATTAATTATGTGCTCCAAAGTATTCTTTGAACTGGAACTTTTGTACTAGTCTTGCCCATGTGACCATTACCACTATATTTTATTTTGTCAAAACTTATTTCCTTTCTCACAGATTATATTTAAAATTTTAAACCACATCTATTAGTAAGTGTAGCAAATTTTCAAGGACATGTATTTCACAAGGTCAAACATACTCCATTTCCTTGGCCCAAACACGTACATTTCTGGTTTTTAATCACACGTTCTGTGGTTCTTCAGTGTGCTGCCAAATGAACATGGTCTAGTAGAATGCTTGGTGTTCAAGAAATACTCAAAATTTCCAGGGGAAAAAATCTAGCTCCCAAAAGGAAAAGAAAAAAAACTGAAATTCTATTACATTAGGAGAGGCAGATTATGACCCTTTTCTTATAAACTTCACAATCTTCTTTTATCAGTGGGTTGTTGCTGATAATATTTGAGTAAAATCTAATGGCCTAGCGCTTATGCTCAACTGTGAAATACATATTCATAAACTCAGATTATTTTTTTCTATTTTCATCTAGCAAAACATTTCCCTTCCCCCTTTGCTCAGTATTTTCACGTGAGTTATACATTGGAAACTTGCCATAACATTATTTCCTGGGTCTACAAGGCAATTCTTTATTAGATAGTATGCTATAATGCAATATATCTCTCATGTTAAAAAATAAAATTTAGAAGATGACTGTTGGATATTATATAGAAAGCACTATGATATAGTTGAAATAAAATGTTTGCTCTATGTGGTCCATTTTGAAAATTTTCTCAGATATATGTGGTCCTGGGCCTGTGTTCTAAGTCTTTGGAAGCTGTGAACTCCTTAAATGAAAAAGCAAGCTAGGGGGTGGCGCCTGTGGCTCATTGAGTAGGGCACCGGCCCCATACCGAGGGTGGCGGGTTCAAACCCGGCCCCAGCCAAACTGCAACAAAAAACAGCCAGGCATTGTGGCGGGAGCCTGTAGTCCCAGCTATTCAGGAGGCTGAGGCAAAGGAATTGCCTAAGCCAAAGAGCTGGAGGTTACTGTGAGCTGTGACACCATAGCCCTCTACCGAGGG
>CAUYON010062839.1:0-13059 GCA_963573935.1 Arctocebus calabarensis | reverse complement strand
TCATATGCAAGTGTGAGTGATTATAAATTGGTTTCACAGTAGTACTGAGTACATTGGATATATATTTTTTCCATTCCTGAGATGCTTTATTAAGAAGAATATTTTCCAGTTCCATCCATGTAAACAGGTGAAAGCTATGTTGATTAGTAGCATGTAAGCACTCCAATTTGTGCAAATAATCAACACAAAGAATCCCATAATCACGTAAATATATGTATGATCTATGTACAAATGACTTAATAAAAAATAAACTAAAAAAAAAGAAAAATCTTTCCAGCAAATAAGTAAACAGTCAAACAGTTGATGGAAGTAGAAATCCACATGTGAAATAGTCTATCTAAATAGAAAACATAAAGTCTTCATAAAAATTAAGTAAAATACCTCATAGTCCTAAGTATAAGGTACAAAACTTTGAAAGTCCTAGGAGATAACATAGAAGAAAATAGAAAACCTTGATTATATTGAGCGCTTTTTGACATAATACCAAAAGGCATGATCCATTAAAAAGAATTGATAAACTAGGCTTCATTAAAATTAAAGACTTTGTTCTACAAAAGATACTGTTAATAGTACGAAAAGATAAGACAAGACTAAAATAATGTATTTGCAAAAGACACATCTGATTATGATTGTATCCAAAATATATGAAGAGTTCCTAAAATTCAACAGTAAAGAAACAAATAACCCCCATCAAAAAATGGGCCAATGACCTGAACAAGTGTTTTACCAGAAAAGATAAATAGATGGAAAATAAGTATATACAAAGATGGTAAAAATTATGGTATCATGTTATAATTTAATGCAAATGAAAACAACTATAAGATATTACTATATACTAATAAGCATTGTCAAAACCTAAGACTTTGATGCACCAAATGCTGAGGAGAAGAGTAACAGGAACTCTCATTCATCGCTGGTGGGAATGCACTGTTGCAGCCACTCCTGAAGACAGTTTGGCAGTGTCTTGTAAAATTAAACATCCTCTCACCATACAATTGAGCAGGCATCATTTTTGGTATTTATTTAAAAAGTTGGAAACTTATATTCACACAAAAATGTACAGAGGGATGTGTATAGAAACTGTATTCCTCACTGCTAAAACTGGGAAGCAATCAAGATGTCCTTCAGTAGGTGAATGAGTAAATCAATGGTATTAACATTCAATGGAAGATTATTCAGCAGAAAATAATAAATGAGCCATCAAGCCATGAAAAGGTATGGAGGAATCTTAAGTGCACATTGATAAATACAGGAAGCCAATCTGAAAAGTCTACATACTGTATGATTCCACCTATACACTCTGGAAAAGCCAAAACTATGGAAATGGCAAAAAAGGTGAATGTTTGCTGGGAGTTAGAGGAAAGGAAGAATGAATTGATGGAGCCCAGTGGATTTTGGGGGGCAGTGAAAGTCCTCTGTGTGATTTTATAGTGATGAACACTTGTCATTGTACATTTGTTCATACCCATCGAAGGTACAACACAAAGAGTGAACCCTGATGGAAACCATGAACCTAGCTATTATGATGTTTTAAGTTTTTGAATTTAATGAATATACTACTCTCATGGAAGATGTTGAAAATGGGGAGTTTGTGCAGGGACAGGGGATATATGGAAAATCTCTGTAACTCCTCCCAACATTTCTGTGAAACCAAAAGTGCTCTAAAAAAATCGTAAAAAAGCTGTTGCTGTAGTTCTTAAGGGGGTCAGTAAAACATGGAAAGTACATCAATTCTGTGAAGACCAAGAGTCCTCAAAGGCTATGGGAAACTTTAATTTTGACTTTTTGAATTTCTTTTTAGTTCAACAAGAATTTTTATAGCTTTTGAATTTAGAAAAATTACCATTTGTGAAAATATTTACTGTTTTAATTTCTTCATATATAATGTAAATATTATTTTTGTAATATACTTCTTTTAAGTTAGCACACATGTCTCTCATGTCCTCTCATATGGTAAATACAAAATAGCACATTGTTACTATCATGGAAAATATCATGAGAAAACGAGGATGTTTTATTTGGTATGTATTATGTTCTCAGAAAATAATTAGATAGGAAGTCTAATGAATCTCTGTAGTTCTTCTACACTTGAAATGAAATATGTAAATCACTTTTGATCCGATTAGGTGTTCTTCATTGTTGACAGTAAGGGAAATAAGAATGCAGTTGAGTGTTGGATACCTTCATGTAGGTTGTGGATTTTTATTGTTTCATGGGAAAGTATAGTTATTGTATTAAAGAATTCAATAGATAATACACTTTTGGCTATCATTAATATTTAAGTTTTATGATTTATTTAACTTTGAATCCTCAGTAATAGCTAAGCATCATGATTTATTTAAACTGATAATATTACATTAGATTTTAAAATTTAAAATTAATCAAATTAAATCTAAATCATTAAATCCACTGTTATTGGAGAAGAATTATGAAATATCAGGGAGATGAGGAAGTAGTATAATCAGAACTTCTATAAATACAAAACAGCACTCTAGTCATTCTTTGATATGAATATAAAGTATTAATTTGTAGAATGAAGAGACTACATTTTCTTACTTAAATTTGTCTGCAACTATCTTAATATTAAACTATGTTCTAAATAAATTATTTTACTGATGACTGGCAAAATTCATTATACATATATACATAATATAGATGTAAAATTGTTTTATTGTTTACTTATAGGATGATACTATTAATGTATCTACATTATAGATCGTCACGGCATTATTTAGTATTTCTTAAATACTATGTAATTGTACATTGTGTATAGCCAAAATTCTTTTCTTCTACAGGACAGAGAACAAAATGAAATTGTATGATTTCTTTCCCATCTTATTGTTGTTTCCTGACAAGTAAATAACAAGTGTTATCAACTTCACTTTCAGGTTCTTAGTTATGATGATTTTCCTTCATGTAATAAAATATCATTTTATGTGAGTTTACCTCTTTTATTCTATAGTCACTGACCTACTCTGCAAAATACAATTTCGTAGAGCATTTCTAAGACCGTACTTCCAGAAATGTCATTACAGTATAGGAGAATTGGCATTTTCTGTGCCAAGATGTCATTCCCAATAATACTGCGTCTAAGGAAGTAAAGCTGGGAGAAATAGCTTAGCAGAGTGGTGAAGGACAGGTTGCCACATTGGTAAATAACAGTTATTTGTGGGATGATGATTTCACTAATAGGGCTCATCTCCTCTTCTCCTCCTCCACATTAGGATATTCAGCAGTTCTTGGGAGGCTGGCTGTCAAGGGGGCCTGAGAGTAGTGATGAGAAGCTCCCTGCACTATCTAGTATTTAAAGTGATCCGTGAATGTACCCTAGCTCTTTAATGTTGAAGGTGGAAAGCAGGTAGGTATACACAGACAAGTGGAACTCTGCTTATCTTTCCATACTGCTGCGTGCAATCCCTCTCTCTGTTACAGGTCTGCTGACTCTGTAAGTTAACCTAAAACTCCTTGAAGGGGGCATAGTTAGGTAACAGTGATGGGAGAGTCAAGGCCTATCTTCAGGCAGGAATCTAGTAACTTGCTCTCTGGTTGCTACTGTCAAGCTCTGGGGAGAATTTCCTCAATCACTGAACCAGGGAAGACTTATTGAGTTCATTTAGACTTTTCCTGCAAAAATTGTCGGAAGGCTAGTGTCCATATTCCTCTGAATCACACCGCATATAAGCTGTAATAGCACCACCCTTGGGATCATGTGATGATTTCCACTGTATATGAGAATATATTTTAAAAGAGAGATCACACTATACATTAAGGGATGGGGAAATGCTTCAAGGAGAGCAGTTCCTCCCAGGGACTGGAATGTGTGATTTGGGAGGACTTACCGGTGGGCAGCAAAGCAGGCCCACTGCATAATCGTCTTTATAGTTCTGATTAAGGAGAATGTCTGAGTTATATACAAGCTGTTCGTCAGGATAAATGTAACAAATAAATTTTACTTTTCCATGTTGCCCTTTTCATTTTTGACAATCGAGATATTTTCCTCTCTTCTTTAGAAATATGATGTCATCCCATGTTTTCTATTTGGAACCGATGATTCTCCTTTGAAATTATATCTACACTTCTTTTTTAATTAAATGGATGAAGAAATTAAGGGCATTTAATAATTTGTCTCTTACACCTGTGGGTTTTTTTTAATTAAAACTGCTATATGGTTCCTTATTCTTTTTCAGCTGTAAGTACTAGAAAAGTTAAGTTATACTAACTTGAAATAACAGGATATTATACTGGTTAAATGACTGAAAACTTCAGAGGCAATTTGTGACTAGGTGTTACTAGGTGTTACTAGTCACAAATGTCTAATTCCCCTACCATGTCTGAAATTTATAGTAAACACAAATCATGCTGGACCTGAACTCCAAGGTATTTTCATAGTTGGATTAGTGACAATCGACCTTTCAAAATTACATTCCTCTATTAAGCTATTTGTCTTTTGTGCTGTAATTAGACAGGATTAAGTACTAAACTAGGAGTACCCATCTTGTGTCCATATTTCCTCAGCTAAAAAGACCTCGGTATTGTTCTGTCCAAATATATTTCTTTACTATCTGCTTCAATACCAACTTTTTCAATAAATACTCATGTGATTGCTTTTAGTCTATTTTTGATGAAGTCTTACTGATTTTTGGTTATGTTTTTTAGGTATCAAAAATCATATCAGAGCTTAGACCACAGAAGATTAGGACAGACTGTGAGAGGAGCTGGTCCTGTCTTATCTAACTCTTGTCTAAGATTATATCAGGGACGCTAATGATAATGATGCTAGTATCATCAGTATGATGATGATGGTGGTAGCTAACATTTATTGAGTAGTATCTTAGAGCCGCTGTTAAATTCCTTGCATGTATGAACACATTGAATGCTCATGAGAACCTTGTGAGATATGTATGTGCATTAGTATTTCACAAAGGAAGAAATTGAGGGTATGAGAACGTAAGCTACTTGCAAAGGCCATGGAGTTATTAAGTGCTAGAGCCAGTGTTTGAATCTGTGCTTAACTGGTGTACTATACTTACCAATGAAAGGGCACAGTCCTTTAACGAGGCTATAGTCTAATGGAAGTTTATTACACATGTAAAAAGTGGGATGAACAAAGCACTTACAAGAACTTTGAGGTTGTTTCAAAGTAAAATGGGTCAAGAAGACTTAGGAAAGACATGATTAGGAGGGAAGACAGGGTAGACATGTTCACTGTCATCAAGTGTTACACAGGCTGTTACATGACAGAGATAGGAAATTGCCCTAAACAGCCCCAATGGCTAGAATTAGAAACATTAGGGATGTATTTTCACCAAAAATATAAGAAAGCTATTTCTACCTGTCTGAACTGTCTAAAAATAATTTCAAAAAGTTTCTGTAAAAGAGCATATTTCCTACATCTGGAAGTTTCTCTATACTAAGTTAGTTGACATCTTTTGGCAAGAGTATTGTCAGTGGGATTCACATATTAGACACTAGTTAAAACACACACATTTTAAGAGCTAAAACATTCCATGAATTCTCAACAGATTGTTCCTTCTGACTGCTGGGACTGGGAGGCAAAGCGATGCCACGGGTAGATGAGGGGCAGAAAGCAGAGAAGTGAAGTAAGGAAACAGAAAACAGAAATGGAAATGGGGTGGGGAGTGATGCCTCGGAGAAGAGCAAAAAATGATAAACCACTGTTATCTCGGGAGGCCCCACTGGTCAGAGCAGTTCAGGAAGGGAGAGTGAAGCCCCACACAGCCTTTCTCTGACCTTTCCAATGTTCACACATTTAATGGTGGTTTGGGGTTGGCTTAGGTTGGCTGTTATTTTTTTCCTTTGAGACAGCTTTTTCCTCTTTAGTTAGGAAAGCAGTGCTCTGCCTGTGTTGTGGAGAAAAAGCTATTAAAAGGAAATTGTGGTATATAAAATGGAGACACTTTTTTGATCATATTTCAAAGGGTTTGAAGGGAAAGACAAGAAAATCAATAAATGCATGGATTCTTTTACACTTTAAAAAGACAATTCTTTCTTTTCTAAAGTCTGTTTCTGGGTGTTCCTGCTGTGAAATCAGCCCATAACACCAAGATTTAATGGAAATTTACTTGGTAAAAGGATAAAATAGTAAACAGAATTGTGAAGAGTTCAGTTGCTTCCCTCCCTTTCTACCTTTTGACAAGTGATAATACCTTCGTAGGAGCCAGGCGCTCGCTCTTCAACTTATTTATTTATTTAGTTAGTTAGCTAGAGGAAAGGTGGCATTCACTTTGAATTCTGAAATGCAGAATGAGCTTCTTTATATTTATCATAATAACCAATAACGTTTTATAAATTTAAATTTTCTATGACCCCAGGACTTCTTTCTCATTGTTTATTTTGACTAACAAAAATACAGAGAAAATGTTGTTATGTGTAATATCTTAGGAAAGAGAATATCACAATAGCAATAAAATCCCAAGCAATTTGGGAAGTTAGGTCTCTATTTTAGGTTCTTAATTGTTTATCCTAAAAAGCAAAACATCTTGAAAATAAAAAATATATATATTTTTTACTTTGAGGGGATTTTCCCTAAACCAATCATTCTCTCTTCAGTGAGTATAAAAATGAGGACTCTACCTTTGGCAATTATTCCATACAACTGGAAATGTTGTCTTGATTCATTTGAAACTTTTGATTTTTGCTTGGATTATTAGATGCTATTAACTATCACTCTGTCTCTCTGATTTATAGCCATTTTTAAACTTTTTATAAATAAATTTTGAAATATTGTGGACTTATAAGCATTTGTTGTAAGAAATAATAATAATCTCACGAAACCTTTTGGTAATTGGTCCCAATATTAGCATCTTGCACTTCCCTAGTATAATTACCAATATTGACTTTGATATAGTCGAGATGCAAAACAGTGTTCTTATCAGGATAGTCCCCAGGCCCTCATTTTATAGCCACAATTCATATTTTCCTCCAGTTCCCACCCATTCCTTAACCCCTTGCAACCAGTTCTCCATTTCTCTAATTTTGTTATTTGAAAAATGTTAGATAAATGGAATTTTATAGTGCCGTAGTCTGTTCATGTTGTCATAACAAATTCCAGATTAGGTTGTTTAAATAAGAGAAATTTATCTTCTCACAGTTCTGGAGGGTGGGAAGTTCAAGATAAAGATGTTGACTAATTTAGTCACTGATGAACGCTTTCTTCCTGACTTGCAATGGCTGACTTTTTGCTGTGTCCTCATATAGCTCAGAGAAAAAGTGAGCAAGCACTCTGGTGTCTCTTCTTATGAGGGCCTTAAACCCATCAGGATAGCCCTACCCTCATTACCTTATCTGATGCTAATTACCAAAGGTCACTTCTCCAAACACCATCATATTGGGGATTAAGACTTCAGCATATGAATTTTCAGGGGACACATTCAGTCTCACACATATAATATGTTATCTTTGGATTAACTTTTTTTCACTTATAATTCTCTGATTTATCCAAGTTGTTGGTCAATAGTTCATTGCCTTTTATTACTGAGTAGTATTCTGCGAAACGACACCCTACAGTTTATTTAACCATCCACCATTAAAGGACATCTGAGCTGATTCCAATTTTTGGTTATTATGAATAAGCTGCTATAATCATTTGTGTTCAGTTTGTGTGTGTGTGTGTGTGTGTGTGTGTGTGTGTGTCTGTGTGTGAGTAACTCTATTTTTTTCTGGGGTAAGTGCCCACTAGTACAATTGCTGGATTATGTGATGGTTGCATTTTTAGTTTCTAAGAAACTTCCCAACTGTTTTCCAGAGAGGCTGCACCTTTTAATTTTCACATCAGTAATTCTTCCCATTCTAATTGGACTTTTTGTTGAATGTTTAAAGATATTCATATGTTCTCTAGCCTCATCTCTTCTTGGATGTGTGATTTACAAATATTTTCTCCCAGTCTGTAGTTTGTATTATCATCCGCTTAACAGGACATTTGACAGAGCAAAAGTTGTTCATGTTAATGTCGTTTAACCCATTTTTTTTTCTTTTGGATTATGCTTTTGATGTCAAGCATAAGAACTATTTGCCTAACTCTAGATAACAATGTGTTCTACTGTTTAGGTTTTTGATCCATTTCAAGCTATATTTTTAAAATCAATCATTATCTAAACTCTCACTTTTCTTATTAACAAGGACTTCAAAAGCTCTCCCTTTTAGAACTGCATATATATTTTTTATTTTGATAAAGAAGTGGAATAACCTACATAGTTAAAACAGGAAAATGTTGACTGCTCTAAGCTAAATGGCATGTGTTTGGCTTATTACTAAAATTTAATATTACCATCATAGAAAATTAAGTTTGGACACTGGCCAACAGTTGAAGTGTGAACTTTGCTGTAATGACTTTTTGCAGGTTTAGATGAACCTGCAAACCTGAGAGTAGCTGAACCTGAGAGTAAAATATCAGGCCTACTTTGGGCATCTGCTGCCAATCATTCTTAGAAGTACATCCTCCCCTACTTAGTTGACTTTTTCCTCCCTTAAGTTTACCCAAGGAGTTAGTAAATTATAGTTTAAATTCTGAAAATACAAAGGTCTTGTAAATCCCTTTCTCAAGTAATTGGAATACTTACTTGCATGCCATTCTTCCAAGGAAATTTACTCTCACTGATATCCCGATGATTTGTTCCTAAACTATTCAGTGTACTTCAAGGCCCTCCTCTCACCAAATCCAGAATTTAATGTTTGGCAAAATATCAAATGAGATCTTTTTTATCTTTGAAAAAGGGAAATAACAGATAACTTTCTAACATATATTTGACCTTGAAATCAGTATTTAGAATGTTGCTTGAGATTAGTGCAATGTTAATATTTGGATAATATTTTATTTTTCTAAACCTTAAAAAAGAAGGAAAAAAAAACTATTTCTGAAGTGAAGATACATGGCAATAGGAAAGTAAAATGATTGTCCCAAGGTCATACCAGACGTTTGGGCCCAGATTCCTTTATAATTTAACTTTAAACTATCTCATAGACGGAGACCTGAGAAACGCCAGCTACATTCCAGGAATTGCTATTCCAATGAAAAGTTTTAAGAGTGTCATAAATGTGTCATCTCTTAGATTTCATGTTCAAAAACTTTTTTATTTGCAAGATGGTAAAAGAAAATAAATATGTACTTATATATCATAAATCCATAATTTCTGGTCCTTGAGGTCTGTCATCATTTACAAGGTCACTTGCTTGCCTTGTGAGTTATCTATGCTACCTCTTCTCAATCACTAAAATAAATTTCTTTGTGGAACCCAATAATCTTAAAACAGAATAGGGTAACACATTGTCCTAAGGATAGAAAAGTTATAAGGAAGAAAATGCTACATCTTTAGGGCAGCTGTCTGAAGTAGCATTTTGTGGAAAAAGATCATCTTTGCTTCTTAGAATGATAAGTTAATGTCATAACATTACCATCCTGTGAGCCGGTCCTTTTTAAAGTTACGTCTTTAAAAAAAAAAAAAAACTCAAGAAAGAGTAAAGCAAAACTATTTTGGGGGTGAAAGAATATTATTTTTCTAGTCTGGATTTCTGGCTGCTATCTGTATAATTACTGGTTGGACTTAACTGCAACATACCAGAAATTCTTTAAAATAATTTTTTATGTTAAATTGTGACAGCCGCTTTGATTTTGACAGACATCCAGTGAAGTGTTTCCGATGCAATATGACAGTGCCAGCCATGACGTTAATTGCATCTTTTGTTGGAAAATGCCACATGTAACATTTCAAACAGAATTCAAACACCAGGATGACTATTCATTTATTTCACCTTGCAATAGAACTCTAAAATATTAGCCTTCATTTTGTCTTTCTCGGTTTTATAATTGACTATTTCAACTATACACACTGATCACATTAGCCAGCACTATCAGTTAACAAGACAATCTAATCAAATATCTGTTATCAACCACGTATTATACCCAATCTATTTAAAAAGATGTTAGAGTTATAAATTGGTTTTTATTTTAAGTGTAAAGTTAATTTGAGTAACAAATAAGTCAATATCATTTCCCCTAGAAAGTCATAAAATTTGAAACATAACTTCAGGTTAGAGGACGTTGATATGAATGTATAAATAAAATGTAAATTAATTACTTTTTAACGGGAACTAAAGTTTCTTGGATACTCTGTTGCCTGGATTTTTTCTTTTGGCAAGAACATCTTTTTAGCATATGTTGCAATAGTGCTACGGCTAAATTATTACATAGTATGCATTCATATATTTATTCATTCACATATTATTGATTTAATAACTATTACAAAATCTATTCAGTGCCAGGCACAATGGTGAGAAAAATAATAAATGTTTGCTGCCTTTGTGAGAGTTGCATTATATTAAACTATTACTTTAAAATAATGTACAGTTAGTATCATGATCAGATTCATGTTTTCTTGCACCTGCAATTAGCTTTACCAGTGGGTATAAATAATACTTTATCAGGAATCAGAATGCTCAATTTTGCCATGGAAGCACTGTAATAATTTTTACCATAATTGTATTTGTCACAGCTTCAAGTTGGGCTTCTTGCTTAAATACTGCTTGAGAGATTTTATTTTTAATCTATAGCCATATTTACAAGACCACAATTTCAACCTCAGGAAATTAAAATATCTCTGCTCATTTGCTGATTTATTATTGTCATGGAAATGCAGAAAAAATTAAAATGAACATGAAAGAGTATAAGATAATGTAGTCTGACTACAGAAGTATTTTCACTGAAAAAAATCATTGTCTTTGGGCTGTGGTCACGAAGGATGATCAGTTTCTATTTCATGGTGTTTATTTCCATATTGATAATGTAAATTCATTTTCCAAATTTATATTCACACCATTGCAGTTTTAAGAATTTACACCAGAAGTTGGTGGCATCCAATGTCCTTGGAAACATTAGCCAAAACATAAACTTCCAATCTTTATTATAAATGAGGCCACTGGAGACACTTAGAAATGATTAACAGTGTATTGATTATCAGATGTTATTATGATATTTAAGAGACGAAATGTCCTGAAGTGTGAGAATTTTGGGACCATTATAGAGGTGTCAGCAGTGAATCAAAAGATACATTATTCACTTGATTACATAGGATGTGACCATAGGCTCTTCCTCACACACTGGAGCATGTTTTAGCCTTGACCTGTACTTAAACAGAAATGATCTTCAAGATTTCAGTACCATTTCTCTTATGTTCTATCTTTACACTTACCTTGAGTCAATTTTGTGTTCTTATGACTTTATATTAATGGTTCTCAAATCTAGACCTCTCTCCTAAATACAGTTGTCAACAGTTTGCTTTATATCTTTATATTCTTCCTTTTGAATTATAACATATTTGATATTTAACTAAATTATACCCCTGAAAATCTGTTCAATGTCTTATATTGCCAAAGTTGTCCCTCTCAGTTTAAAATATAGATTATGGCTTTTTTTCATCCCTTCATCTTATCGTCTACCTCTAATTTATCAAAATGGACAACTTATTATCTTCTCCCAAACTGGTGTTCTAGTTTTTATGCCCATGCTATGTCATTATTTCAGGTCATGTTGTTTTTAGCCCACACACATTTGCCTGGTCTAATAGCCTTCCAACATACACTTTCCCAGAGCTCTCTTAGAAATTAAAGAATCAGTTTTACTCTCTCATTCCTAGTAAATTTTTACTATCACATTGCTCCAAGATCTTAAGTCTAACAACAAAATCCTTTAGAGTCCAGGAGTATACATCCTGTTTTCCCCCTCTGCCTCACATAGAAGAACAGGAATTTGTCTTGTCACTAGCAAAGAAAAGCTGATTAGAAAAAAAAAGAAAAAAAGGCTATACATGCTTTTCATGATATCTGTCACCACAGAGAAGCAAAAAATGTCCCCTCAAAATCAGTGCATGCAGCCATGGGCCAACAGGTTGCACAACCCTGCTCTACATACCTCAAGCTCTTCTTCATTTGTCTTCTTCTTTCACTCATGCCCACTGTGAAACTTTTCTCCTCATATACACCAGAGGGACATGTTAAAAATGTAAATCAGCGCATGTTCCAACATTGCTTATGTTAATAGTGTTATAAGGTTCTCATAGCTCCAGGAGTACAATCCACCCTGGTTCCTCGGCCTACAGGGCTGTGCATAGTGTGGACTATTTTCTTGACCTTCCAGACTCTCTTTGTACCACTCCATTCCTTTTTAACTATGATCTAGACACAATGTCTGTGATAATCAATAGTACATAGTTTAAAAAGTACTTTTTAAGTACCAACTGAAATGGCAGAACAAGGCCAAATTATAAAAAGAGGAAAAATAATTATATGGACAATAATTGTATTAATTTACTTCCCCTTACCACTAATAAAGAAAATCAAATAAGTCTTTATTATTAGGAATTTTAGTCAGTGTACATCTTTACTTTGATATAAAAGTCATCATAAAAAATGTTTGAGTCAAGATTTCCAACGTAATTCATGAGTTCGCATATATGTATAGACACATAGAAACACAGTCAAACTGAAAACCTTATAATTACATAGTTTGTTCCTATATTCAGAGTGAGTTGAGGTGTGTCTCTGAAAAATCAAGACTTTTCTCAATTTCAGCAGACTTAAAATTGTCATGTTGATTTTTGTCACAATCTTAGTTGAATTTAAGATAGTTATCATTCTCAAGTTATTTTTTTGCACTTTTTTCCTGGTAATACTTTTGATCTGGTTCACCATCAACACCAGGACACAAGACTCAGAAACTGATAGGCATAGGTGTCTTAAGTGGGAGATAACAAAGTGAACGTGGAAGGCTGAGTTGCCGCAGCCTATTGGGGAGCCTTAGAGAACATTTATGGCTGTCTTCTTACGTATATTCTTTTTTTTTTTTTTTTTTTAGTTCAAATTTATTTCTAAATTTTTTTTTATTTATTTATTTTTTGTTGAATTATAGTTGTGTACATTAGTTCAACCATGGGGTACAGTGTGGGGGCTTCACATGCAATCTGAGATATTTTATCAACCTGATTGACATACCATTCATGATATTTTCTCGTTTACTATATGGAAACATTCTTGATCTTTGTTTAGAAG
>CAUYON010062838.1:0-25893 GCA_963573935.1 Arctocebus calabarensis | reverse complement strand
AAATAAATAAAGAAAGAAAGAAAGAAAGAAAGAAAGAAAGCACTTTATTTTACATGCTTTTGTTTCATTTTTGTCATGTACAAACCAGGTATTGGTTTTGGGGTTTATGTGGTTCAAACCCAGCCTGGGCCTGCCCAATGACACTTTTTTGCACAATTTTAACACAGTCACACACTACATAATGATGCGATGGACTACATACACAGTGGTGGTCTCACAATATTATAATACCATATTTTTACAATACCTTTTTTATGCTTAGATACATAAAATACTTACCGCTGTGTTAAGCTGCCTGTGGTATTCGGCACAGTAGCGTGCTATACAGGTTTATAGCTTACAATCAGTGAGGCTGTGTCATAAGGACTAGGTGTATAGGATGTTGTACCGTCTAGGTTAGCATAAGGACACTTCATAGTGTTCCTGTGATGACAGAACTGGCTGAAGACACATTTCTCAGAACTTATCCCTGTTGTTGAATGACACATGACTGTGCTGATGTCTCTTACAGAGAATGGTTCGGTAAGAGATGGTATATGTTTTGCATTTTTATTAATTTGTGTGCTCTTCTGTTTTAGAGGTCTGAATCACAATTTTTTTTTCTTTTGAGACAGAGCCTCAGGCTGTCACCCTGGATAGAGTGCTGTGGAATCCTAGCTCACAGCAACCTCCAATTCCTGGGCTCAAGCGAGTCTCCTGCCTCCACCTCCCAAATAGCTGGGACTACAGGCGCCTGCCACAATGCCTGGCTACTTTTTTGGTTGCAGCTGTCATTGTTATTTGGCAGACCCAGGCAGGATTTGAACCCGCCAGCTCAGGTATATATGGCTGGCACCTTAGCCACTTGAGTCACAGGCACTGAGCCACCATTGTTTTTAACATCGAAATCCTGTTTAGAAGAAGAAAACTGTTTCTTTAGAATATCTGTGTTCTTTTTTTATGAGACAGAGCCTCAAGCTGTCACCCTGGATCGAGTGCTATAGCATCACAGCTCACAGCAACCTTCTGGGCTCAAGCGAGTCTCTTGCCTCCACCTTGGAATATCTGTGTTCTTAGCCTTAAAAAATATAAAGAGGCGTCTAGGCGCCTGTGGCTCAAGGGGCTAGGGCGCCAGCCACATACGCTTGAGCTGGCGGGTTCGAATCCAGCCCGGACCCGCCAAACAACAACGACAGCTGCAACCAAAAAATGGCTGGGCGTTGTGGTGGCGCCTATAGTCCCACCTATTTGGGAGGTTGAGGCAAGGGAATCGCTTAAGCCCAAGAGTTTGAGGTTGCTGTGAGCTATGATGCCACAGCACTCTGCCGAGGGCTACAGTGTGAAAAAAACAAAACATATATATATATATATATATAAAAAGAAAAAAAAAGATGGAAGCGTTAGATAGGGCTGCTCCCTAGCCCAGTCATGAGTGACAGGGACCGGCTGAGGGGGCAGGGAGTGGCAGGCCCCTTACAGCCTGTCCAGCACCGGTCAGCCCCTTGACAGCACAAGCTTTTACAAGCCCGGGGAAGCACACCTGCCTCTGCTCTCTCAGCTTCACGGAGGGAAGTTAACCCCCAGGAGGCTCCCACGGCTCACCCAGCTGGTCCCTGTAAAGCAGGGCCAGGAAGCCCCTAACTGTCCGGTGGTCTGTGCGGGCTAGGTAACATGTGCTGGGATGTTGGCCCCTTTACAAAGGAAGAGCTAAAGCTGTAGGAAGCTCTAGAATGGTAGCTCAATGAGTATACATATATGCGCGCATGCGTGTGTGTGTGTATTTTTTTTGCAGTTTTTGGCCAGGGCTGGGTTTGAACCCACCACCTTTGGCATATGGGTGTGTGTGTGTGTGTGTATTTTTTTTTTGCAGTTTTTGGCCAGGGTTGGGTTTGAACCCACCACCTGTGGCATATGGGGCCAGCACCCTACTCCTTTGAGCCACAGGCGCCACCCTCAATTATATATATTTTAGTATTGAAAGGCTTGGAAAGAGGGTGGTGCCTGTTGCTCAGTGAGTAGGGCGCCGGCCTCATATGCCAAGGGTGGTGGGTTCAAACCCAGCCCCTGCCAAACTGCAACAAAAAAATAGCTGGGTGTTGTCAAGGGCGACAACAGTTTTATCTCTAAAAAATAAAAAAAAGAAAGAAAAGCTTGGAAAGAATCAAACCGTGTCCAGTGAGATATGAGTTGGAGGAGATTCAAACTTTTGCTTGGATTCCATTTCATATACCTCTGTATTGTCCGGATATTCTGCAGTAAGCATTTTTTTGTTTTGAGACAGAGCCTCAAGCTGTCACCCTGGGTAGAGTTCCGTAGCATCGAAGCTCACAGCAACCTCCAACTCCTGGGCTCAAGTGAGTCTCCTTCCTCCACCTCCCAAGTAGCTGGGATCATAGGCGCCCACCACAACGCCCGGCTGTTTTTTCTTAGAGACAGAGTCTCACTTTATTGCCCTCGGTAGAATGCCGTAGCGTCACAGCTCACAGCAACCTCCAACTCTTGGGCTTAGGAGATTCTCTTGCCTCAGCCTCCCAAGTAGCTGGGACTACAGGTGCCCGCCATAACGCCCGGCTATTTTTCTGTTTCACAGTTCAGCCGAGGCTGGGTTTGAACCCACCACCTTTGGTATATGGGGCAGCGCCCTACTTAATGAGCCACAGGTGCCACCCCAATTTTTTTTTTTTTGCAGTTTTTTTTTGGCTGGGGGCGGGTTTGAATTCACCACCTCCAGTATATGGGGCGCCCTACTCCTTTGAGCCACAGGCACTGCCCCAGATGCCCAGCTGTTTTTTATTTGGTTGCAGCCATCCTTATTGTTTGGCAGGCTGGGGCTGGATTCGAACCCCAGCTCATGTGTATGTGGCTGGCGCCTTAGCCACTTGAGCCACAGGTGCCGAGCCTGTTTGTTTTTTGAGACAGAAGAGGTCTTCATCCCCCTCAGGCCCATGGCTGAGCCTGTACCTTCTCAGGAGGGGGGCGCATCCTTATTGGGTCTCCCCAGCCATCCTGCAGCTGTTCCCATGTCCAGCCACACTGACCTGCTCCATAAAGGCTGCGTCCAATGTTGCTGAGAGCCAGCAGCTCATGCCTTTGGACCAAGGTGACAAAAGTGTCTTCTTTACTAGCAAAATGTGGAATTTTGCAGGGAAAAAGAAATGTCTTCAGACATCCCAGGTCAGAGTCAGGAGCCGAGAAGAGATGGATAGGCTTGGGCAGGCTTGGAAGGCTGGTGGCCACTGTAGGCTGGGCCCAAAGAGCAGGGTGAGAGGGTGGCAAGGGGGTCAGTGTCACCAACCTCTTGCTGGGAGCTGGATGGAGACACAGGGCAGGGACAGACTGCAAGAGAATTCGACTCCATTCGAATTTGGGCAGCTGAACTTGAGAGGTGACAGGGAGACCAGTGATTTGGGGCCTTGCCCAAGCAAGCCCAGCCCCCAGGGTCTTGGATGGCATATTCTGAACTCATGCGACCTACACTTTGAGAGTCCACTAGGAACTGGCTGTCAGAGTGTCTCCTTGCCTGCCCGGTGCCTGCCATGGGGCCTGACACTTAGTAGGGACTCCTCAGATATTTGTCACATGAATGAGTCAGGGAGTAGTAAATTGAGATGCTTTCCCTACTCGCCTCCTGCCATTGACCGCTGCTGCCAACCAGCAAACTAGGCCACACGCCTGACCCAGTTTTCCCTGCATGGCCTGCCTGCCAAGCCCGGGGAGAAGCGGCCTCATCCAGAGCAGGCATCCGAGGTGACTCAGAGGCACATCTCTGCCTTGAGCCTGGAGAGTGGCCCTCTCCTGCACTGCCTGGGCTGTGACTCACTTCCTGCTAGAGGAAAAAGGGGACTTTGTGGGCCCCTTCTGGCGTCTCCTGGGCAGCACCGCCCCCCGGTGGCCATGAGCTGGCCGGAGATTTAGCACAGCTGTGCCTTTGAAGCACAGTGTCCTCTCTGGGAATGCAGGGAAGGGACGTGCCACTGCCATAAGGGGCAAGGCGGCTTGGCCCAGCGTAGAGCTTTAACAAAGGGCGGGCTTGTTTCTCCAGCCACTGCCAGCAGGCATCTCCGAGTCCGGCTCCCCAGCCCCTCCAGCTTGGCAAAGGGTGAATGCCTTCCCTGTTGCAAAGCCTGGGTCACTGCCCCGCTTTCTCCTGCAATTTAAAAATAGATGTTGACATCTGCCTTTTTCCTTTTGTAAGTTGCCTGACCATATCTTGGGTTCGCTTTCCTATTTCTTTTTCTTACTGATTTATAGAAGCTCTTAAAAATATCAAATCTGTCACACGTATTGTGAATATTTTTTTAAGCTTAGAATGTCATCTTTGATTTTGTTTTCGGCCTTTTTTTGACACACACTTGGATATGCTTATGCAGTATGAACTTCGGATGTTTTTCTTTTTTCTTTGCTTTTTTTGCTTATGACTGTTCCCTCATGTGAGTATCAGGCATATAGTCCCCTAAGTTTCTTCTAGATCTGTATTTATTTTTTCTTTTCTCTTCCTTCTTCGCCTGCTCCCCTCTTTCTCCTTCTCTTTCCTAGGGCGCTTTTAAACCCATCTGTAATTAATTTAGATGTAAATTATCTAAACTTACTTTTGGGGGGCAGGTGTGAGGGCTCATACCTATAATCTTAGCACTCTGAGAGGCTGATTGGATTGCTCTGAGAGGCAGGTGGATTGCCTAAGCTCAGGAGTTTGAGACTAGCCTGAGGAACAGTGAGACCCAGTCTCTACTAAAAATGAAAAAAAAAAACAGCTGTGCATTGTAGCAGGCGGCTGTCGTTTCCAGCTACTCAGGAGGCTGAGGCAAGGGGATAGCTTAAACCTAGGAATTTGAGGTTCCTATCAGCTATGACACCATGGTTCTCTACCCAAGGTGACCAGAGGGAGACTGTCTCAAAAAAATAAATAAACTTATTTTTCCCCCAGTTAACCAATTTCCCATATACTATTATTCAGCCTTTTTCTTTTATTTTAAAATATTACTTTGATCAAAAAGCTTGGACTGGGCGGCACCTGTGGCTCAGTGGGTAGGGCGCCGGCCCCATATACCGAGGGTGGGCAAACTGCAACAAAAAAATAGGGGGCCTTGTGGCGGGCACCTGTAGTCCCAGCTACTCGGGAGACTGAGGCAGGAGACTCACCTGAGCCCGGGAGTAGGAGGTTGCTATGAGCTGTGATGCCATAGCACTCTACTCTGGGCGATGAAGTGAGACTCTTGTCTCTACAAAAATAAATAAATAAATAAATAAATAAGCTTGGACCTATTTCTGGCAAGGATCCTGTCCTTATATATTGAGCTAAGGGGTGTGGATGACTTTTTTTTAAATCATATTACGCAACTGATCGTGGGTTTAGAACATTCATTCACATTTTTTTTTTTTTTTTTGGAGACAGAGTCTCACTTTGTCACCCTTGGCAAAGTGCCCCGGTGTCATAGCTCATAGCAACCTCCAACTCTTGGGCTCAAGTGATCCTCTTGCCTCAGCCTCCCAAGTAGCTGGGACTACAGGCGCCCACCACAACGCCTGGCTATTTTTAGAGACAGGGTTTCGCTCTGGCTCAGGCTGGTCTCTTAACTCCTGAGCTCAAGCAATCCACTGGCCTGGCCCCCCCTAGCGTGCTAGGATTACTGTGAGTCACCACACCTGGCCTCACATTCTTTTTAAGGTCTAGCTAAAAAGCAGGCTTGAGTGAAGTATCTGCACAGGAAGGCCAGATAGGAATTATTTCCCTTAAAAGGACATGAACATCTTAAATTCTTATAATACAAAATGCTAAGCCTCCCTCCATAAGGCATATCTACCAGAAGTGTATGTGAATGTCCTTTCCACTACACTCAGGCCAGTGTTGAGTATTATTTATAAAACTATGCCCCAATTTGAAGGACAAAAAAATGCCTTCTCATTGTTCTTTCTTAATTTCCATTTCCTTAATACATTCAGGCCGAAGTTTTATTTTTTTTTTTTAAATTACCATAGGATTTATTAGATTCTTTTTTAAATCTAAAACACATTTTGATATCTTGATGAACTACATTTAAGGTTAAAGTTTTATTTATTTATATATTTATTTTTTGTTTTTAGAGATAGAGTCTCACTTTATCACCCTGGGTAGAGTGCTGTGGCATCACAGCTCACAGCAACCTCTAACTCCTGGGCTTAGGTGATGCTCTTGCCTTAGCCTCCCGAGTAGCTGGGACTATAGGCGCCCACCACAATGCCCGGCTAATTTTTTGTTGCAATTTGGCTGGGGCTGGGTTTGAACCTGATACCCTATATAGGGCTGGCGCTCTACTCACTGAACCACATGCACCGCCCAAGGTTGAAGTTTTAAATAGTCATTTATAAAACACTTGGATAGGCTCAGTGCCCATAGCTCAGTGGCTGGGGCACCGCCCACATACACAAGGGCTGGGGGTTCCAACCCAGCCCAGGCCTGCTAAACAACAATGACAACTACAACAACAACAATAACAACAAATAGCCGGGCTATTTCAAACCCAGCCCCGGCTGAACTGCAACAAAAAAATAGTGGGGCTTTGTGTGGTTGCGTGTTGTCCCAGTACTGGGGGTGCTGAGGCAAGAGAATCACCTAAGCCCGGGAGTTGGAGATTGCTGTGAGCTGTGTGACGCCACGGCACTCTACCAAGGGCAATAAAGTAAGACTCTGTCTCTACAAAAAAAAAGCACTTTGAATAAAATGTCCAGCCGAGGAGACTTCATCCATATTAGAAGATGTTCTAGAAAGATCTTCTAATGTCCCCTACATAGTAGGTATTTTTTTTTCACAGTAGGTATTTTGAAGAGATCTTTTAGGACCTTGCAGGCACAAAAAAAAGGCAGAAGAGGATGCAATCTGAGGAACAAATAGATTAATCCGGACACGAGTAATTCCACTTTGGGGCACTTATTCTAAGAAAACATCTTCCATATGCTCCAGGATTTACCATGCACAGATATTGATTGCAGCATTACATCCTGTTTTTAAAAAAGCCAATTTGTGGCTGTGTGCAGTGGTTGGCCCTATCATCCTTACACTCTGGGAATCTGAGGCAGGTGGATTGCTTGAGCTCAGGAGTTCCAGACCAGCCTGAACAAGACCCTGTCTCTACTAAAAAATAGCTGGGCATTGTGGCAGGCACCTGTGGTCCCAGCTGCTCAGGAGGCTGAGCAGGAGGATCTCTTGAGCCCAAGAGTTTGAGGTTGCTGTGAGCTGTGACACCACAGCACTCTACTCAGGGTGACAGAGTAAGAAAAGGAAGAAAAGAAAAGCCAACACTAGGGGATTAGTGAATAAAAGATGTTAGGTCTGTGTAAGGGACTGTGATGTCACTGTGTACAACCATGTTCTTGGAGCCATTTCTAGATATTAACTGTGGTTCATAACATAGTGTTAAATACATGAAGCGGGAAAATAAGAGTATATTCTCATTTTGTAAAAGAAAATGTGTGTGTCTCACATAGAAAATCTGAAAGGGAAGTCACCAAAATGTAAACTATTGTTATCTCTGACTATGGGATTGTCAGTAGTATCGATTTCTCCTTTATACTTTTGTTCGTATATTCCAATTTTCCTTTATAGTTAGAAACAAATTTAAGAAGTATCCAGAACACCAAGATACATGTGAGTGAGGATGCTAAGAATTTCTTAGCCGTTCATCTCCACACTCCACTTTACTGTTGAAAACACAAAGTTCATGTGCGTGAAGTAAATGATCTCACACTTGGAGCCTAAAGCAAGCAATGATTTGTTATTTCTCACAGTCCTGGTTGACCGGGCTGGTGGGACCATCCAAGGAGGTCTCTGGGACGTGCCTGGGACTTTGGGTCTGGGCACCTTGGTTCTCCTCTGGGCAACGCCCGATTTATCTCACAGGGGAATGACTGGATTTCTTAGGTCCCAGGGGCTAACAAGAGCAAAAAGCCCCATTGTGCGAAGTACCTATCAAACCTCTGCTTGCCTTGTTTTTGATAATGTCCTGCTGGCAAAGCAAGTCACCCAGCCAAGTCCAGAGTCAGTGTGAGAGGAGACCAAGCAGGGGTGCAAACACTGGCAGGTGTACTTGGGGGGCCCAGCAAGGTAACAACCCACTGCATTTCATCATAAGATAAAAGCTGATCTCATCCACCTATTTAAACTGTGTCAAAGATAATGCTAATGCTTTGTTAATCTTTTTGTTGTTGGGTTTTTTTTAGCGACAGAGTCTCACTCATTACGTTGTCCTCAGTGGAGTGCTGTATGGTCACAGCTCACAGCAACCTCCAACTCTTGGGCTTAAGCAATTCTCTTGCCTCAGCCTCCCGAGCAGCTGGGACCACAGACGCCCAACACAATGCCCAGCTATTTTTTTGTTGCAGTTGTCATTGATGTTTAGCAGGTCTGGGCCAGGTTTGAACCCACCAGTCCTGGTATGTGTGGCTGGTGCCCTACCACTGGACTACTGGTGCCAAGCTTGCTTCATTAATCTTTTAAAAGAAAAATAATGTCCCAAGAGTCACTTCTATGAGCACAAGCAGATGCTGAGATTTAAAAGACTTTTGTGGGAAAAAAAAAAAAAGACTTATCTGGACCTGGAAGTGTTAACATAAAGGTTTTTAATTTAAAAAGCAAAGAAGGGCTCAGCGCCTATAGCTCAGTGGCAAGAATGCCAGCCACATACACCAAGGCTGGAGGGTTCAGACCTAGCCCAGGCCTGCCAAACAACAATGACAACAACAACAACAAAATAGCTGGGCACTGTGGCAGGCACTTGTAGTCCCAGTTACTTGAGAGGCTGAGGCAAGAGAATCGCTTAAGCCTAAGAGTTTGAGGTTGTTGTGAGCTGTGACGCTACGGCACTCTACTGTGGGTGACATAGTAAGACTCTGTCTCAAAGCAAAACAAAACAGAAATAAATAAAGCAAAGAAAATCTTTAAAAGCACTGAAAACATTTACAAAGAGTATGAAAACAACCTTTTCATCATGTAGCAAATATTAATGGTAAGACATGAGAAGTCGCAGTTTATGACTGGGGTCTGGATGTTGTCTATTTGATGCTTAGGTGGAGAGTGAGGAAAACACACCAAGTGCTAAGGGGGAACGTGGGGAACCTCCCTAAATGCCGAGGGAGTAATGGACTGCGTTAGTCCAGGAGCATTCAAGACCGGGGGACAAGCTCAGGCCTGTGATGGCCCAAAGGTAAAAGGAAACTAAAGGAATCTAAGGCAGCCTGTCGCCCTGCTGGACCTCCTCTTCAGGTCTAAGGAGGGGGACAGCAGGATCTAATTCCCTCTGTCTTGCAGGTCCAGTGCTGCCCCTCTTGAACGTGTGCAAACCAGCAAGGACCCTGGGATGGCATCTCGTTCACTTTGCAACTACATAGCTGGGATCTGAGGTCTCCTGTGTAAGTCACATGGCATTTCTATCTTTGGGAGACCAGTGTTGGGCACAACGACTACTCTGTCTTCATCAAGTGGCTGTGTTGTCAGAGAGAGACCCTTACCAAGTAAGAGCAACCAAGGGTGGGCGGCGCCTGTGGCTCAGTGGGTACCGGCCCCATATACCAAGGGTGGCAGGTTCAAACCCGGCCCCAGCCAACCTGCAACCAAAAAATAACCAGGCATCGTGGTGGGCACCTATAGTCCCAGCTACTCGGCAAGAGAATCGCCTAAGCCCAGGTGTTGGAGGTTGCTGTGAGCTGTGTGACACCACGGCACTCTGCCCAGGGCAACAAAGTGAGACTCTTTCTATACAAAAAAAAAAAAAAAAAAAGAGCAGCCAAGGGTTTGGGGTGCACGGGAGACCATTTCAGACTCCCAGGCTATTTCCTCCTTCATCTCTGGAGAATGGTGTGATCTCAGACAGTAATGTCCCTTGGGTTGTGCTTTCAACATCCCTAAACAAGTGTGGTTGGATTTAGGGAAATGCTATACAGGCTCTAAGGGTCTTGGAAGAGCCTGCCCTGGAATGGACACACATACACACACACATGCATAATCATTCCGACACTCACACACATTCTCACATACACGCATCTGCTCCCATACTGCAGAGAGGAAGCATCTTCCTCAATGAGTCACCCCCAGAACTGTAGGCTGCAGGCTATACAGGCTTCGAAAATCACCCCAGAGGCTCGGTGCCTGTGGCTCAAGCGGCTAAGGTGCCAGCCACATACACCTGAGCTGGTGGGTTCGAATCCAGCCTGAGTCCGCCAAACAACAATGACGGCTGCAACCAAAAAATAGCCAGGCGATGTGGCGGGGGCCTGTAGTCCAGAATACTTGGGAGGTGGAGGCAGGAGAATCGCTTGAGCCCAGGAGTTGGAGGTTGCTGTGAGCTGTGATGCTATAGCACTCTACCCAGGGCAACAGCTTGAGGCTCTGTCTCAAAAAGAGAGGGAGAGAGAGAGAGAGAGAAAATATCACCCTAGAGAAGAATAAGGTGCCTGGAAAAAATTTCCAGGCATTTCCATGTGTGAATGTGGCCTTTTTCTTCAGCCAGCCGCTCCTCTCTGCAAATGTCTGCAGCCGTCTTGCTAAGTCTGGGATCACATCACATCTCCTGGAGAGTGCTGGACCCTCAAATTCAGCCTACCCCATCCTTCTCCCAGCACCCTCTCCCCAGCCCCTCCAAGAATCCAATTAGCCCCAAAGGAAAAGCTAACAGCTCCCCCCCCCTCACTGTTTTACAGGGGTCCTCAAACATGGCTCCACGACTCCAGAGGAAGCCAAAGTGGAGATTCACCTGCAGAAACATGGGCCTGGGGAGGAGGCCACATGAGGGAGGAAGTGCACGGAGACTGGGGAGGCCTCAGTGGGGCCACGCAGCTTCTGGCCTGGCTCAGCCTCAGAGACACGTGGCGGGCCCCTGATATCTCGGGTGGGCCAGGAGTGTGGCTTTCTTGGTCTTCTGTCGCTATGCTTCCTTTCTTTCTTTTAAAAAAACTTTTTTTTTTACTTTTTGAGACAGAGTCTCACTCTGTCTCCCGTGGTAGAGTGCTGTGGAGTCGTTACCTCAAACTCTTGGGCTTAAGCAATCGTCTCGCCTCAACCTCCTGAGTAGCTGGGACTATAAGCGCGTGCCACAATGCCTGGCTGTTTTTAGAGACAAGGTCTCGCTCTGGCTCAGGCTGGTCTCGAACCTGTGAGCTTAGGCAATACACCTGCCTCGGCCTCCCGAAGTGCTAGGATTATAGGTGTGAACTACCACACCTAGCTTTTTTTTTTTTTTTGCAGGTTTTGGCTAGGGCTGGGTTTGAACACCCCACGTCCGGCATGTAGGACAGGCGCCCTACTCCTTTGAGCCACAGCCGCCGCTCATTTGCTGGGGGTTTCTTTGTTGCTGCTGTTATTTCTGGAACATTTCAGATATACTTACACACAAGTATCCAAGCACACCATTTATCAATACTCATATGTAGAACTCATATACTTTTACATCATGTTTTTCAGAAATTGTTCTTTAGCTTGAATATTTACACATTGCTAGCTCAAGTTATTTGCAAAGTTGAAAGTATATTTTTTTTAAAAAATGGAGAATGTAGGCTCAGCGCCTGTGGCTCAACGGGCTAAGGCGCCAGCCACGTACACCTGAGCTAGCAGGTTCGAATCCAGCCCGGTCCTGCCAAACAACAATGACGGCTGCAACCAAAAAATGGCCGGGCGTTGTGGCGGGTGCCTGTAGTCCCAACTACTTGGGAGGCAGAGGCAGGAGACTGCTTGAGCCCAGGAATTGGAGGTTGCTGTGAGCTGTGATACCTCGGCGTTCTACCCAGGGCGACAGCTTCAGGCTCTGTCTCAAAAAAAAAAAAAAAAATGGAGAATGTAGAGATAAAAGGACCCCCAAAATGGTTCTAGGCCCTAAAGTTGATTCTCATTGTATTTACTAAAGCAATGTTTCCCAAAGTGCAATGAAGGTTATTTAGTTTCTTTAGTTTAGAAATAGTTCCCAAGTCATAAAGGGAAAGTATATTAGACCTCCTTATTCTCCAAATATTTTCAACTATCCACCAAGGACATTTCCTGAGACATTTCCTTTGGTTTAGGAAATAAATATATTTACTTTCTTTTTTTTTTTTTTTTTTGAGACAGAACCTCAAGCTGTCACCCGGTTAGAGCTGTGGTATCCCAGCTCACAGCAACCTCCAATTCCTGGGCTCAAGTGAGTCTCCTGCCTCTGTCTCCCAAGTAGCTGGGACTACAGGCGCCTGCCACAACGCCTGGCCATTTTTTAGTTGCAGCTACCATTATTGTTTGGTGGGCCCAGGCTGGATTCAAACCTGCCACCTCAGATGTATGTGGCTGGCGCCTTAGCCCTTTGAGCCACAGGTGCCGAGCCAATATATTTACTTTCTTAATCCTCAAATCAACTATCTAAAAGAGAAATTTGGGCGGTGCCTCTGGCTCAAAGGAGTAGGGCGCCAGCCTCATATGCCAGAGGTGGTGGGTTTAAACCTGGCCCCAGCCAAAAACTGCAAATAAAAAATAGAAATTTATTTATTTTTTTTTGACTCAGCAGGTCCGAACAGCCCAGGACTCTGCCTGCCACTCCTAACAGTCCCAGAGCTCTCTGTGGACTTTCACTTACCTGTAGACTAACAGACCATCTAGAAATTTATTTTTATGATGATTTTATGTTTACAATGATTTTACGTTTACCATGATTAAAATATGAAAAATATGGAGTGCACACTTAATATATCTCTGTTGGTACAACAGACATTATAGAAATTGGTTCATGTATATTTCATTTTAGAAAAACATTAAGCATTTTCCCCCACTTTACAGATGAAAAACTGAGACTCAAAGAGATTCATTAATCTACTGAAGGTCACATAGGTAATTGTACCCAGAATTTTAATCTAGACCAGTTTGACTCTAAAGCTCCTGCTCATGCTCATGGCTCAGTGCCTATAGCTCAGTGGTTAGGGCACCAGCCATATAAACCCAGGCCTGTGGGTTCAAATCCGGCCTAGTTCTGCTAAACAACAATGACAACTACAACAAAAAAATAGCCAGGTGTCGTGGTGGGCGCTTGTAGTCCCAGGTACTTGGGAGGCTGACATAAGAGAATGGCTTAAGCCCAAGAGTTTGAGGTTGCTGTGAGCTATGACACTATAGCACTCTACCCAAGGCGATATAGTGAGATTCTGTCTCAAAAAAATAATAATAAAATAAAAAAATAAAGCTCAAGCTCATAACCAGCAACATACTATAACTCTTGTACTCCATGTTATAGGCTGCAAATCTCTGGTTTGGGGAGTCAGAAATCATTAAGATGCTTGATTTAATGTGAGGACCTGATTGGTGTAGCTGTTGTGCCTAAAACCAGGCCTACCTTGGTAGGTAACTGCCACAAGTAACAGCCTCTTGTTAGTCTTCATCTCTGCTCCTCCTTCTCTCATCCTCTGTCTCCAAATCCCTTCCTGAAATGTTCCTCCCTAGGCTGGCAGAACCACACTTTCCTATTATTTTCCTAGCTCCATCTTAGATTCTTTCCTTGAGTTGGCCACATGTTGGGGGCTGTAATATAGGGATTCCCCTTGCCTCAGGCTTCAGCCCCCTTCTCACTCTGCCACTTTCCTGGTCTGGCTCACACTTTCTCACTTCTGCAACTCCAGATTGACGTCTGCTGCCCAGACCTCCTTCCTGAGTTGGGCCTCCCATATTCAATTGCCTAATGGAAACATCATTTTGGATGTCTGCATTCCTCATGTACAAAACTAATGTCACTCCCTTCCACCATCCTTCCAAGTCAGCTCTTCTTCTTATTTCCCTCATTCTATTCAAAGTACTGTCATCCCAGATCCTCAAGCACCAAACTTAGTGCTCTTTAATTTCTGCCTCATCTTCTATATCCCCTCAGTGACTTAGTCCTGCAATTCTCCCACCAAAATTTTCCTCCCTATTTCCTACTCTTTGTCCCATTCTCACTGCCCAATTCTAGTTTCATCATCTCTCCCCTAGATTTCTGTGGCTACTATAGGTGAGTGTCTCCCTTCCCACATTCTCTTTTCCTCACCCAAAGGTGTCCAACCTTTTGGCTTCTCTGCATCATATTAGAAGAGTTGGCTTGGGCCACTCATTAAAAACACAAACGCTAACAAAAGCTGATGAGCAAAAAGGTCTGTGTATAATTTTCATTATATCTGTCACCACAGATAAGCAAAAAAGTCCTCACATAATCTGCATGAGGCCCACGGGCCACAGGTTGGACACCCCTGCTGGATCCTCCACAGCTCTTAGAATTGCTTCCTGAAGACCATCTCTGACCATGTCATCCCTGTCAGGCCAGGATGAGGTGCTCAGACTTTAATGCTAGCCCACCTTCTGTATGTAAAGGGCAGAGGAGAAAGATGGGCTCCCCTCTGATGGAGAGATGATTCTGCTGCAGCAATTCTCCCATTGTTTGCTTCCTTGCCCTAAGGTAGATTTAGAGCAGGAAAGCATTTAATAAATAGTATTTCCTACTGGGAAAACACAAGTTTTATAAAGAGAACAAAATCAAAAAAGCAACATAATATATTAGAAGGCATTAGAAGCTCTGGGCTTCAATGAGATTGATCAGAGCTAGTAGTAAATCAATCCAAAGCAGAGTGATTGCTCAAAGAGAACAGAAAAAAAATAGAAAACTGGATTCCCAAGCTGAGAACCAGATAGCTAAAAGACAATCAAAAATTGAAGAAGGAAAAAAAAATTGAAGAAGGGTCAATGAGTAATTGAAACAAAAATCTATGTGCATAAGGGCCTAGATAGAATCCTGCTAGACACAGAAGTCTGGCTTTGGCTGGGCTGACTTTTGTCCATGCACCTTCCCCACTTCCCTCTGCATTTGAGGTTTTTGAGAAAATTTTGCCCAGATTCTGACAAGGGAGATCTGTGGTCCAGAGATCAACCACCATAAAAAATGGGTACCTTGGGGTGGCGCCTGTGGTTCAAAGGAGTAGGGCGTCAGCCCCATATGCCAGAGGTGGCGGGTTCAAATGCAGCCCCAGGCAAAGACTGCAAAAAAAGAAATGGGTGCCTTGTGCAAGCTGTTCACTCTTGGTGGGTTGAGCTTCTTAATCTGAAGGCCCTGTTTGCTGTTGAAGGAACTAAGCCACAGAACCCTTGGATGTTTTCTTGGATGCAAAAAACATAAAATTTCCTTTGGGGGGGGGGAGCAAGACATCTGGGTAATATTGCATCAAAAGCCAGGATATCCATGACTGGTCCTGGCCCCTTCTAACTCACTGTGTGATTTTAAACATCTAACTTCTCTGTGAGTCTCAATCTTCCCATCTTTAAAACAAGGGTATTGGAGTTATAGCAGTTCTAAGCCTGAAATGTTCCTCAGAAACACATGTGTGTGGGGGTAGGGGGGTATACACATTTTAAGAAAGGTTAAAACTGTATTAAAGTTATAATACTCAATACATACCAATAACAAAAGAAGAATACAAGTCATATTTAACTCTGGTAATTACAAGGAATGCTCCAAGTATATACATAATATATAATACATAATACATTAATACCATTCTTACAATGTGTATATACACTTTTTGGCTCCCTCTGAGTGTATGTATACATATATGTGTGTGTGTATGTGTATATATATATATATATGTCAAGGTCCCACCTCAGAGCTACTGACCCAAAACCCAGGTATAAGATGCCAGGATGTGTACTTTTATTGTTGTTGTTTTTGAGATAGGATCTCACTCTGTCACCCAGGCTGGAGTGTAGTAGCATGATTTTAGTTCCTTGTAGCCTCAAACTGCTGGGCACTAGGGATTGTCCGTCTCAGCCTCTCCCAGTAGATGGGATTATAAGCCCAAGCCACTGCTACTGGTAGGATGCATGATATTTTTTAATAACAATTCTTTTTTTTTTTTGAGACAGAGTCTCAAGCTGTTGCCCTAGGTAGAGTGCTATGGTGTCACAGCTCACAACAAGCTCAAACTCTTGGGCTTAAGCAATTCTCTTGCCTCAGCCTCCCAAGTACCTGGGACTACAAGCGCCGCCTTAATAACAATTCTAATGAATATTCCCAGATGAGAACACTACAATAAATAAGTTCAAAGGTCTGTTCCAGCTCCAACATTATAGAAGTCAAACTCCCAATTTCTAGTCCAGCAGTTCTCAACCTGTGGGTCATGATCCCTTTGGGGGTCGAACAACCCTTTCACAGGGGTTGCCTAAGACCATCCTGCATATCAGATATTTACGTTATGATTCATAACAGTAGCAAAATTACAGTTATGAAGTAGCAACGAAAATAATTTTGTGGTTGGGGGTCACCACAACATGAGAGACTATACTAAAGGGTCACGGCATTAGGAAGGTTGAGAACCACTGTTCTAGTCTCTTCTGTCCTCTACACTGTTGCCAAATTAGTCCTACTAAAGCAGTAGCAGTGACAGGAAGTAAGGCAAAACTAAGAAATCTAGAGAGTTATTCACTATGTGGGAAGATGATGGAGATGAAGATGATTCTAAAGTTTCAAGCCTCAGGGCGTGGTGGCTCACACCTGTAATCCTAGCTCTCTGGGAGGCCAAGGTGGGCAGATGCTTGAGCTCAGGAGTTCAACGCCAACCTGAGCAAGAGAGAGACCCTGTCTCTACCAAAAATAGAAAAATTAGCCAGGCATCATGGTAGGTGTCTATAGTACCAGCTACTCAGGAGACAGAAGCAGGAGGGTCGCTTGAGTCCGAGAATTCAGGTGGCTGTGAGCTACAGTAATGCCACAGCACTCTGCCCAGGGCAAGAGGGAGACTCTGTCTCCAAAAAATAAAGAGAAATTTAAAAAATAAAGTTTCAAGCCTCACATCCTGGGATGGTGATGACAATTGACAACTGATAAAACCAGAATAACTAGGAAAGAAAACTAATCAGAAAAAAAAGGAGGGCAGTGCCTGTGGCTCAGTGAGCAGGGCGCCAGCCCTATATACCAAGGGTGGCGGGTTCCAGCCCAGCCCCGGCCGAACTGCAAAACAAACAAACAAACAAAAAAAAATCGCTGGGCATTGTGGCAGGTGCCACGGCACTCTACCAAGGGCAGTAAAGTCTCTACAAAAAAATAAAAGGAGGAATTGGAAATTTTTTGTTTGGATTGCCACCAGCATTCAAACCTCCTTCCTGTTTGTGGCAATGCCCCCATGTTGTGCAGTACTGATGAGACTAGGGAAGCTGAAGCATGAGAGGTGGGGGGTAGCTTCTCCCTGCTCCCTAGTAGCTAGGACATGACATATGCTTAGGCTCACCCACTTGGCCGCTCCTCTCTAAGCTTTGAATTTTTAGCAAGTGACACAAAACATAGAGACAATTTCAGAATTACTCCTAGTAACAGAGACAGAAGGTGTCCAGGCAGCAGTGGGTTCCTGATGGGGGATGGAGGTGGAGGCGGGGGTTCCCACCCTGGTGACTGTAGCCATACCACAGGCCTGCTGCCTGGCCTTCCTAGGTTACAGCCCATTTTCCATATCTCACTCTCCAACCTCCTGGCAACACTTTGTATTCTTTCAGCAAATTCCATTTTTTTCTTCTTCTTCTTTTTTTTTAAGATAGAGTCTCACTATGTTGCCCTCAGTAGAGTGCTGTGACGTCACAGCTCACAGCAACCTCTAACTCTTGGGCTTAAGCAATTCTCTTGCCTTAGCCTCCCGAGTAGCTGGGACTACTGGCACCCACCACAATGCCTGGCTATTTTTTTGGTTGCAGTTGTCATTCTTGTTTAGCAGGCCTGGGCCGGGCTCAAACCACCAGCTTTGGTATATGTGGCCAGCGCCCTACTCACTGAGGTACGGGCACCGAGGCCCATTTTTTCTTAAATTACAATCTCTGTAGTTTGCATCAAAGTACTCTGACCAAGACAGAGGTTGGTTGTTTCTGAAGTGTCATCTGAAAATAATTGTCAAGAGTCCTTTGTATAATTATAAAATGATACAGAAAGCTGAGGCCGAAGGCCTAGAGCAGCACAAGCCTAAACAGCGTATGTTGGTTTTTATCTAAGCCCTCACCTATACCACAGGCCACCAAGGGAAGAGGGAATCAGAGACACACTTTAATACAAGATGCCAACTAGATAAAACGGCAGTGCAGCCGCAGGTTCCAATGCTTCCTCTTCAGCTGCATTTGCTCTGCTACTCCTCATGCTTTCCAAGGACTACATTGCTGCCAAAATACCCCACCATCCTTCTCCTAGCTCCTCTACCCAGATAGCTCTCCAGGGCTCTGTCTGACCACTAACCCTTATCCCTCCTCATCCACATCACTGTAAACCTTCCCATGTCCCTCAGCTGGTGGCTTTAGCTTCTCCTTGTGAATAGGCCATTGAACCTAGTTCCAGGTAGAAACAAAGCTGCTTCTTCTGTGCACCCAAGAACCACTTTTTCCAGCCCAGGTGCTGATGCGTCCATCCTCTGACCTCACACATGTAGGAAGGAAAAGGGTCCGTTCCTCAGACCAAACCAGTGCCACCTCTCCCTTACCCTCCTCGTCCGCTAGGGTGCGTGACTTCCTCCTCTGCAGTCGTCCTCTCTCTAACCACATTTTGCCTCAAGATGTGGCCCTTCCCTTTTGTTTTAAAGATTCTTGCTATGTTCTTACTTTCTTTTCTCTTCAGTTCCTCCATTTTTGTTTCAAAGGAAGTAGTTCTTTTGGTAAATTAATCCTTCTGTGTTTCTGTGTTTTTCATGTAGCTTCCCAGTCTCCTCTAGACCCTTTCCAAACACTCTACAAATACTGTACCAATAGATCTGGTTCTTGCCCCTCCAAGACCACAGCCTAATAGAGAGGTGAAAGTAGAAATAAATAATTAGAACAGAAAACAAACAATTTATAGCAGAATTGCAAGTGCTATAACAGGCTGCTGCAAAGCAGAGAGCAAAAAGTGGGAGGTGATTGGGGGGATTTCACAGAAGAGAGAACTCTATTTTGAAGGATGAGGAGGAGTTCACCAGGCATTCCAAAGGCATGCATTCCAAGGCAAGGCATTGCAGGCAGATAGAAAATTAAGAGCTAAGGTATGAAGGTATAAAAAGTTCAGGGTCTGGGGCAGTGCCGGTGGCTCAAGGAGTAGGGCGCCAACCCCACATACCAGAGGTGGTGGGTTCAAACCCTGCCCCGGCCAAAAACTACAAAAAAAAAAAAAAAAGTTCAGGGTCTGGTCAGGTGCAGTTTGCATTATAGTCATAAAAGAATTATTTTTTTCCAAGTCTTGAAAGTATGATGTTGGTATGTTAACGGGGATGACATTGAATCTGTAGAGTTGTGTGAACTCTGCTTTCCCGAAGCCTGATGCCAAGTCTCCTGGGACTGACTATAATATGAAGGCAATAGATGACCTAATAAATGGTGGGGCATAGAGAACGATGGAGTAGGGAGAGGGGAGGAGGAAGGAGTTTGGGGGGCACAGTATATGGCACACCTCTTGGGGGTAGGACACAATTATAAAAGGGAATTTACCTGACAAAGGCAATCAGGCCTATAATCCTAGCAGTTTGAGGGGCTAAGGCAGGAGGATCACCTGAGGCCAGGAATTGTTGCCCAGCCTGAGTGAGAGCTATATCCTGTCTCTATAAAAAATAGAAAAATTTGCTGGTGTGGTGGCACATACCTACAGTCTCAGTTACTCAGGAGGCTGAGGCAGGAGAATCACTTGAACCCAGGAATGGGAGCTTCACTGAACTCTGATGATGCCACTGCACTCTAGCCTGGGTGACGGAGTGAGACCCTGTCTTCAAAAAAAAAGGAAAAAAAGGTCAGCATCTATTTGGGACTGATGAACAATTTGATGTGGCTAGAGCATTGGGTTGGAAATAAGACTAGAAACTTAGAGAAGAAAAGAAACCAGAATTTATTGCACAACTACCACGTGTTAGGTGCCACACTAAGTGATAATATATCTATCTCGAGACCTAAAGTAACCCTGCAAGGTCAGAATGTTATTATCCCTAGGTTACACAAGAACGCTCCCAAGATCTTTGGGGACCACTGAAAGACTCACTATTTGGACCAAGGAAGTATAACGTACGGATTTATGTTTTATAACTCTCAATTCTATAATTATCAGTGAGGAATAAAAGCAATCTAAGTAGGGCAGCGCCTGTGGCTCAGTGGGCAGGGCGCCAGCCCCATATACCAAGGGTGGCAGATTCAAACCTGGCCCCAGCCAAACTGCAACAAAAAAATAGCTGGGCATTGTGGCAGGTGCCTGTAGTCACAGCTACTTGGGAGGCTGAGGCAAGAGAATCACCTAAGCCCAGGAGTTGGAGGTTGCTGTGAGCTGTGTGATGCCACAGCACTCTACTGAGGGCGATAAAGTAACACTCTGTCTCTACAAAAAAAAAAAAAAAAACAATCTAAGTAGACTTCATCCCACCTCCATACCACTGGAGAAAGTACGATGCAGCTACAATTCATTCATTCAGCAAATATCTACTGAACACCTACTATGAGGCAGGATGATATATGTGCTGAGATTTAGTGGTGAGGTAGGCAGGTCTTTAATGTTTACTTTTAAGTTTCAAAGTACTCACTGTTAAAAAAAATATTATAAATAAACAAGCATTTTTCTTAGTAAAGCATCACAAGAATGGAGAAGCAAGAATCCAACGTACTCAATTCCAATATGAAGGCAGTACACGACCTAATAAATTTGGGGGATAGGAGAATGATGGAGTGAGGAGAGGGGAGGAGGAAGGAGTTTGGGGGCACAGTGTATGGCATACCTCTTGGGAGTAGAACACAAATATAAAAGGGAATTTACTTAACAAAGACAATCAGGGCTCAGCGCCTATAGCTCAAACGGCTAAGGCACCAGCCACATACACCAGAGCTGGCGTATTTGGGCCCATCAAACAACAATGACAACTATAACCAAAAAATAGCCGGGCATTGTGGCAGACCCCTGTAGTCCTAGCTACTTGGGAGACCGAGGCAAGAGGATCCCTTAAGCCCAAGAGTTTGAAGTTGCTGTGAGCAGGCATGCCATGGCACTCTACCCAGGGTGACAGCTTGAGACTCTGTCTCCAAAAAAAAAAGGCAATCAGTATAAATGAATTCTTAGTACCCTCAATGAATCCCAAACCAAAAAACAAAGCACACTGATGGTGCAAAATAGTTCTTTAATTTCTTTAAATTTCCCCTCCAGATACATCTAAATCCACTTAGAATTGGGAGCTGGTCTCAGTCCTTGTCCACACCACCATCCTCTTCCTGTCAGTCTGTCTTTTCTCCCTGCACTCAGAGCCTCATTCTTCTTCCTCTAGGCTCTGGCTCAAGATTCCAAACAACCAGTTACCTCTTTGATTTAGTTGGGTTTTTTTTTAATTTTAATTGACAAGTAAAAATTATATATAGCTATGGTTTTTTTGAGGGGGGATAGAGGTGGCTTTAAGAAGTTCTTTAGGCTCAAGATATAGAGAATAAGGGGATAAATGAGTGCAGAACCCTACCCATCCCCACTTCAGAACAAAACAGCTAAAAGACAAACATTTCTCAGCTAGTCTTGTTCACTTTCTCCAATACAAATCACATTTCTTATTCTTGTAGAGTCTGTATGTTTTCTCAATACCACCAAAGAAACCCTTGTATTACCTTCATTTTGTCTGGATCAAGTCCTCAAGAAGGCGTAGGCCATGGACTTACCCCAGGAAAAGAGAGAAAACCCCTTTTCACCAAAAAGAAATAGGTGGTGACACTGAGCAGAGTGATGAATTTGCCTCCAAAGAGAACCCCGTGATGGGAGCAGAAGAAAAAGTCAGGGAGCTACAAAATAGCGTCTTAGAGACTAACTTCATCTAGTCGGAAAAGAAACAGATAAAGGATGGGTTCAGCTGGAGGCTGAGAATAGGGAGACTGATCTCCCAAGTTCCTTTGTACTTAAGGAAGACCAATATCAGTGATCAGTGAGGAATCCGATTCTATTCTAGAATGGTCATTGTCCTACTGTTGTTTTCTATGGCTGTGAACTCTGCTTTCCCAAAGCCTGATGCCAAGTTTCCTGGGACTGTGATGTCGCGGAGAGACCACCAGGGGGCAAACTGAGACTAGGTGATACTGTCCGCCCAATTTCCAGTTTCCATGGAGCTAAAGTCCAGAATGTCGGCAGAATTGGCTTTTGAAATCATATGAGGCTTCTGATCAAACCTCTTTGTTTACAAAGAAGAAAACCAAGGTCTAAAGAGAGGAAATAATTCATCAAAAACAAAAATGAATTAATGGTAAAGTAGAAACTAGAAACCAAGCTTTCTGACTACTCCAGTTCTATGCACACCTTCTACCACACCAAGCTTTTTCCTATCTCATATCTAATTCCACAACACACTGGTTTTTAATAGTATCTTTCCTATGAAAAGGACTTGTCTCCCCAATTAGCTTGTAATAACTTGGGGCTAGGGACCATGACCCGGCACCAAACATCTTCCCTTCCAGCACATCATTCTGCAGGCAGCCTATGGCCAATACAAGATGGAGGATTTCAACAGAGAGTATAAAACTGCTATGTGGCTGGTCCAGCAATAGTCCCTGGGAACACAGAGGAGAAGATATGCTATCTCTGCCCTCAAGGAGCTCACTATCTAGGGAGGAAGACAGATATGTCAACAAAGAAATATAATTCAGGAGATGAGCATTTAATAGAGCCACAGACAAACCAGAGCAGTGACTAACTACATGGAAGGGATACAGAACTGTACCTAAAGGAAGAATGAGAACTCAATAGGGGAATCCATATAGAAGGAGCAGCAGAGCAGGCACACATGAAGACATGATGCATTGAGTGAAAATGACTGGTTTCAAGTAGCAATAGCGTAGTATATATAAGAAACTGAACTCAGGACAGAGGAGGAATAAATTAGGCTACAAAGGAAGCCTGAGGCCAGCTGTACAGTCACCACTCATTCAGTCATTAAGTGTTCCTATGTGCCATGTAGCCCTACTGTTCGTAAAGATGGTGATAGGATGATAATAAAGTGAGTATAATAATAACAATGATGAAAATATTGATCTGCTTGAATTCTAAGGATTTTGTGCCTTGAATTGAGGGTTCACTATTTATATGAATCAGATAATAAAAATAAATATTCTTTTTATTTGTTTGAGATAGAGTCTCACTCTGTCACTCTGGGTAGATTGCTGTGGCATCTTTATAGCTCACAGAAAACTCAAGCCCTTTTGGGCTCAAGTGATATCGATCCTCCTGCCTCAGCCTCCTGGCACCCATCACTATGCCCAGCTAGTTTATCTATTTTTTAGTAGAGAAGGGGTCTTGCTCTTGTTGAAACTGGTCTTAAACTCCAAGCAATCCACCCAGCTCGGCCTCCCAGAGTGCTAGGATTATAGGCATAAGCCATTGCACCTGGTCTACAGGCAAGTATTCTATCCTCCATTTATTTTTAATTTTTTTTTTAAATTGGGCCAGAGACAGTGACTCACACTTATAATCTCAGCACTTTGGAATGCTGAGGCCAGGGCATTGTTTAAGGCCAGGAGTTTGAGACCAGCCTGGGAAACATAGTGAGACCCTATTTCTACAAAAAACTTTTTAAAAAATTAGCCAGAGATGGTTGAGTGCGGTGGCTATAATTCTAGCATTCTAAGAGGCCGAGGCAGGTGGATCCCTTGAGCTCAGGAGTTCAAGACCAGCCTGAGCAAAAGTAAGATCCTCTCTCTAAAAACAGCTGGGCATTGTGGCAGGCGCCTGCATTTCAAGCTACTTAGGAGGCTGAGGCAAGAGGATCTCTTCAGCCCAAGAGTTTGAGGTTGCTGCGAGCTGTGACACCATGGCATTCTACCAAGGGTGACAAAGTGAGACTCTCTGTCTCAAAAATAAATACATAAATAAATAAATAAGCCAGGCATGGAAATACATACCTATAGTCTCAGCTGCTCAGGAGGCTGAGGCAGGAGGATCACTTGAGCCCAGAATTTTGAGGCTGCAGTGAGCTATGATCATGCCACTGCAACTCAGCCTGAGGGACAGACTGAGACCCTATCTGTAAAGAAACAATTCACTTTCCATGCCAATAGTGCTCCCATAAACATGGTGAAAGTCCTAGAACCTTCTGGACTTTCTGTAGGAAATGTGCCAAGCACCAACCCCACAAAGTGACAAAGTACAAGGAGAGCAAGTACTCTGTAGTCTCATGGAAAGCAGTGTTATGACAGGAAGTGGAGTCAGGCTAAGGTGGGTAGACTAAACTGATTTTCTAGAAAACATCTAAAACTACAAAGAAGATTGTGCTGAGGCTTCAGTGCATCAAGCCCAACTGCAGATATAAGAGAATGCTGGCTACTAAGAGATGGACACATTTTGAACTGAAGTAGACAGAAAGAAAAAAGGGCCAAGCGATCTAGTTCTAGGGTTCATCTTCTATTTGATTATGAGGACAGGTTCAGCACCTGTAGCTCAGCAGCTGGGACACCAGCCACATACATGGGAGCTGGTGGGTTCAAATCCAGCCTGGGCCTGACAAACAATGACAACTACAACCAAAAAATAGCTGGGCACTGTGGCAGGCATCTGTAGTCTCAGCTATTTGGGAGCCTGAGGCAAGAAAATCACTTAAACCCAAGAGTTTGAGGTTGCTGTGAGCTGTGAAGCCATAGCACTCTACAGAGGGTAATATAGTGAGACTATCTCAGAAAAAAAAAAGAAAGAAAGAAAGAAAGAAAGAAAGAAAGGCAATAAGATCTTGAGGTTATGCTCACACACACACACAATTCAGTAGGCTTCTTCTGTGTGCTAGGCAGTATTACAGGATCTGGGGATAGAGCAGTAATCAAGAATCAAGGTTCAGACTATCAGGGAGCTTTTATGCTCACGGGAAATACAGATAATATACAAGTAAAAAAAAATATTTCAGATAATGATAAGTGACACAAAGAAAATAAAGCAAGGCATTATGTTAGAAAATGACTTGAAGGCAGACATTACTAGATAGGTTGAAACAGGGAAAAATCACCAAAGACGTGACATTTGAGCTGAATAAAGTGTCAGCTATCGAAAAGGCTGATGGAAGAACATTCCAAGCAGGAGAAATAGCAAGGGCAAAGAGCCTGAGGAGGGACTGGGCAGCTTGATGTATCCCTGGGACAGAAGAAAGTCATAGGCCAGAGCATGGTGAACACGAGGGCGAGAGGTCTGAGGTCAAGGAGTAGGTAGCGGCCCGGCCCTGGAGCAATTTACAGATTGTGGAAAAGGATATGGATTTTATTCTAAGTGAAATGAAAATGTTTTCAGTGACTTACTGATTATATACTTAAAAGCCACTCTAGTGGCCCCTCACTCCCGTTTCGGATAGATACCATGCCTGCCACCATCTGGCTACAAGACCTGAGCAATACAGCACGGCTTTGCGGTACTTGACGTACGTAAAAAAATCACTACTGAAAGGAGACCTTGCAGACAAACTGCTTCTCCCAAGTCCCCCTGAGTGTGAAGGAGGTGTGAGCAGAAGGTCCATGCTCCTTGGTGCCTGGTGAGCACTGATGCCTACAGTAGGGGAAGCCTCTGGTCTGAGCAGAGCTCAGGATCTGGACGAAGCATGAGCCCACTTCATGTCTTCTACTAAAGATACTGTGACCCCACCCAGTTTCCTAGTTTCCTGATACTTCCATCACACTTTCTGTGTACAGATTCTCCTGGGAAGAGAGGGCTCAGTGAGGGAGAATAAGAGGAAAAAAGCCTCAGAATATTCACAAAGCCACATAAAACCCATGTAAATAGATACAAGTGAATTCCACTTTAAGAAGATATATTTGGGTGGCACCTGTAGCTCAGTGTGTAGGGCTGTGGCCACATACAATGAGGCTGGTGGGTTCAAACCTGCCAAAGCCAGTTAAAAACAACAATGATAACTGCAACCAAAAAATAGCCAGGCATTGTGACCGGTGCCTATAGTCCCAGCTACTTAGGAGGCTGAGGCAAGAGAATCACTTAAGCCCAAGAGTTT